>JAXBDA010000118.1:0-119658 GCA_036023075.1 Gaultheria prostrata | reverse complement strand
TAGCCTTGTGATCCACTTTCCAAAAGGGAGCTGAAACAAGATATGTTCACTATTTACAGCCTGAGAACATACAGCAATGGACCTAACCTCCGTAAATCAGTATCCTCTGCAGCAAGCATTAGTGACAGGTTGACATCAACTGGCACTTGTCCGTATCTCTTCCGGTCAAAATTCGCAGAAGGGATCATAATGCCTCATCTCCATGCGAGGTAAAACAGGTTGTCCAAAATGAGGAAGTACAAAAGCGGACTAAAGAGCTTCTGATATTGTTGGAAATTATCGTTTTATCCCCATTCCTTCAATTGCAGCTGCCATTGTGGCTGAAGCCTCTTCAAGTGTCCGCTTCTTTTGCACCGTGTTGAAAGCCTCTAGAGTATCTCCCTCCTCCCAATCCAAGAAGCCGTCAATCCCAATCCCACATTCCAGTCCGGCATTTACCTGCCCAAAAAACGTCATGAGGGAGGACCATAAATACACGAACAAGACTATGGGTAGAGATAGAAAAAGGTTGACATTAGTTTCGATTCATGCGGCACGTACTCTTCTAAATGTATAGTTAATGCGGCAGACACTTGACCCGCAGATGCAAATATAGAATACGTTCCCGGCATATTTACTGACCAAATATATTGGTAATGGGAGTAGAGGAACGTATTCTTTTTCTTTTTTATAACCAGGTGTCTGGGCCAGCTTATTCACACTTTGACTAATGCTGGGAGACCAATCCCATCGTGTAGATGAACGCATTCTGCTGAACAATTAATGCAAATAATCCTGTACTATGCATGCAATGCCGTTCTTGTAAACACTGTTTATCCTTTGAAAAATAGAGAGAAATAACCAGACAAATATGAATGTTTGGCGGATACCCATGTCCTTGATATGGAATTAAATGATTAAGAAATTTAGATGGACACATCCGGACCCAACACAAATACCCGAGGCCATGTAGCATGGACAGTAGAACCAAGAGAAAATTGTCCGCCAAAGGTTGAGGCTGCCAAATGAATCTGATATAGTCATGTATTGGCATTGATCCAGAATTTATATATCCCTCCCTCCAAGGTTTCAAAGAGCAATTCTGCTTAATCAGATTTCCCCCCATTTTATGTTTTATTTGCTAAACCAAGGAGTGAGAATTTTGTACATTTCATATTTACTTTCCCCCATCATGCCCTGCAACATTTACACATAAATACTATTGTCAGATCTACATCACAAGTGAAGCACCAGACAAAATTTCTGATCAATTTTTTCTTCAAAATACTCCAGTTTATTATGCTGATAACTGAAGCAGTTTCATGATTTCCTACCATTCTCCTGCACATATGCCTATACCCAGAAACTGTTTGTCAACAATCTATTTTGGCTGAGCTAGCACACACGATCATATCCAATTTGCACACGAGAGAGGCCAATGCAGCTAGGTCAGGACGCATGAACCACAAGATATAAAAGCATTCTACAATGGTCAAACTACCATAAGAACACCATTTTTGTCATGTAATTTCCGACAGACTCACATTAATCTCCATTCCAGCATTTTGAAAAATAAAAACCTCCGCAAGCAAAACAGATAAAACATTTGAGTTTTGGCTTGTCAAACTACATGCATGATCACCTACAAATTTTACTCTAAATCACTGCCTACTGAGATAATAAAAAAACATATTTAAAGTTCTGCTTAGTCATTCCATAATCAAAGGGACGAGCTTGCCAACCAAATAATCCATCCAGTTTTACAAGGTCACAGAGGAGTAGGCATCATGTATAGTGCCACGAGATGCATAAACGGAGTCTTATATAAGAGTAAAGCTAAAATAACAAAGCATGGTTATGGTAAAAGCTACAGATTCATACCTCTTTCACCTGTTCCTTGACCCGTCTCAAAGAATTGAGGATACCAACATGTACTGTTTTCCCATTTCTTAAAATCCGAATGCCTGCGTCCTCTACAACTTTTCCTTCTGTTACCATGCAGCCAGCAACACGACCACTGCCGCTGCTAAATACGGCTCGGACTTCTGCTGAACCAATTTTTACTTGTTCCTGTTGGGAAAAAGCAGCAGCTTGCAACTTTGAATCTTCAGTGATAACAAACCATAGAAGAAAAATACAAAAACCAGCAAAGCATTAAAGCTTCTTGCATGAAAAGCATCTTCTTCAGGCAATGTTAAGAAGAGACATTCAGACAAGATAATCTTTTTTGTAAATTCATAAGTTAGGAAAATAATTTAAGAAGTTGTTTCCAAAGATTCTCCTATTAGTTAAATTGTTCTCAGGAGGTATCCATCCTTTGGTGGGATGCACAAGTCGTCATGCATGCGCAACTTTAAGACACATTCATGTGAAAGCCTGCAAGAATGCTTAAAAACGTGTGCAATCACACGTTAATATGGAGCTACCCACTTCGATCAGTTAGCCAACATTTGAATATGCCTATTGTTGATCACGTATCCTCACGTAGAAGGCATGGTAACCAAAAAGGAAGGAACAGAATCTATAGCCAGTTCCTCTGGATGTTCGCTTCTTTCTCCTGTATATTGTTTATTTCTTTAGCAGGAGAAAGGGGTGCAGTTGATATTTCCCAAAATGTAAGTCTTAACAAAACATATTGAATGAAATACACAAGGAAAAGATGCATCTAACATTCCTCTTCTATTGACGGTAAGAGAGGAAAAAATGGAGTTGAATTTATCTCTATGCCCTGTTAGTAAGGTTTGCAGGTTAGTTGAACCAAACTCCACACACAAACGCTATATACACCAAGCAGGCACTTTGTGCTATGGTACTTCCAGATAATTGTGAAGCGAAGTCCCAACATCACCAAGGTACCAAAGTAATAGTTTAAAAGCGTGAGGGCACCCTCACTCCATGAGCTAGCTTTGGGGGTTGAGTTCTACCCAAGATCGTGTAACATGGTATCATACCCAAGACCGTGTAACAATAATATGGGAGGGAAAAATTAAAGCCTGTAGATGTGGACATAACTAACCTCAGCAAGATCCAGAAGTCCCTCCATAGCATTTCTCACATCATCAATAAGGTCGTAGATGACTCTATACGTCCGAATCTCAATGCCTTTGTTGAACGCATAGCTCTTAACGGAACCAGGTGTTTTGACATTAAATCCCAGGATAATGCCTTTAGTGATGACCGCAAGATCAACATCGCTGGCGCTTACCTCCCCAGTCGCTTGCAATAAGAATTTTAAAGTCACATTATCTTGTGGGAGCACCAGCAGGGCTTGTCTTACAGCCTCTATAGATCCCTATTCATGAATACATATATCAACTTTAAAAAGAAACTTTTATTGCGGCATTCTAACATGATATAGAAATGTTTACCACCAAGTGTGCTCGTACATTAAACAGTAACATATTTAGATCAAGAACACATAACCCTCAATAATGTTGAGGCAACAATTTTGACAAGTATTGAAGTCAAATCTGTAAAAAAATATCAATGTTAAATTTTTGCCTTATCAGATGTTACAAGTGTTCTGAAAGAACATGAGGAAAGTTCTTACCATAATTGAATTCAATGCGCATAAGTTCATCTGAACTCTTATGTCACTGAGAATATGTAATTTTTGTTGGCTTAGAAACGTTATGTGTACAGGGATATGTGAAATGCCACTGTTCCATTAAGTCCAAGGATTCCAAATATATTGAGCAAACTCGCACATTGTTTCTTCCACAGAACTAGATGCTAAGGGAAGTGAATGCATTTGTCTGTCAAAAGCCCATTTGAAAGACGATATGACCATGATATGGATTTCATCCTTTAGCTATTTGCAGCCCCAAAACAAATTCAGTTTTGAGTTTCGCTGCATTTTTTAGGTATATAAGGAGGATGTGCAGATAGGCACCATCCAGCAGATCCACTTCTTGGTATTGTAAAAATTGTGCTATGCTATTAACTGAATCAATCTGGAGAGAAAAGTCGGGCATAACCTTCTGCCTGATTTTAACTCAACTTTATCCATCATAACCTTCCTAAGAACTAGATGCTAAGGATAGTGAATGCATTTGTTTGTCAAAAGCCCATTTGAACGACGATATGACCATATATGGATTTTCATCCCTTAGCTATTTGCAGCCCCAAAACAAATTCGGTTTTGAGTTTCCATGCATTTTTTAGCTACATAAGAGCATCCCCAACAAGCCTCTTTAAAAGAGGATTCTAGCAATAATAAGTCCAAATCAATCCCCCAACAGGATTGTTGGATTTTTGAAAGAGATCTGAGTACGTAAAGTGAAAAATGTGCACTGTTCACTAGTATTTTTAGCTCAAAATTTGCTGAGACTGTGGGGATGCTCTAAGGAGGATGTGCAGATAGGCACCATCCAGCACATCCACTTCTTGGTACTGTAAAAATTGTTCTATTGCTATTAACTGAATCAATCTAGAGAGAAAAGTCAGGCATAACCTTCCGCCTGATTTTAACTCAACTTTATCCATTGCAAATATATTACATTAGTTACTCTCACCCACAGCACAATGACGAATATGAATGGCATAAGTTATTCTCTCTAATATTTTTGCATAGATAGTTTTCATGAAAGAAACAAAAACAAATAGGGTTAGAAAAAAGATAGAAAAGAAATTGGATACCTGAACATCAGCTTTCATAATAATATTAAGCTGGTGCATGTCCAAACCCGACTGTTTTCTGCCTGAAACTGCAGAGGCTAGGGAAGAAAGTGTAACCATCCCATCCCCAGCCTTAGCTGTTAAACGTTCAATTCGCAATGATTCCACACACGCCTCTGCCTTTTCACGTGCAACGACAAGGGAGCCAACAACCTCAAATTCGTCACCAGCTATAGGAACAGTATTAATTCCAATCACCTATAGAAGTACCCAGTAGTAAATCTTTGACCAAGAGCAAAGTTACACAAAAGAGCAACAAAGAAAATTTATTTCTTTCGACAACTTTTTGCTGCTTGACAAACCAAAAAAGAAAAAAATAACTTAAGTCCTTTTCAAACTTTTTATTATTATAAGTAAACAATAAGAATTTTAAAGCAAACAGAAACCTTTCAAAACTTTTTCTTACTCAACAAACCAACTTTCACAACTAACGAACTTAAACACAGTCATTTACAGGAGAACAAAGAGAGAGAGTGTGAGTTGAATCTTGCCCTACAAATTAAACTCACACATTATCTTCATATCTTCAAATTAAGGTATCATTTTTGTCCGTGTCACCTAAGAAAGACTCATGGACAGTTATGAATTTGATAAACTCAGAGAATGACTTCAAGCGTAAGGATAATGTAGGACTTTGCACATAGCCACATAGAGGGAAACTGAGGAAGCTTATATCTTAATTAAGCAGCCATTAACTAGGATTCTCAGACAGGGAAAATTAAGAAATCTTATCACAAACAATGAAGAGGCTTGCAACCTCTCTTAATCATTCAAGACACTCCAATTGAAAGCAAATATTAGAAATCAAGCTGAGAACACAGATTCTGAGCTTTTTTTTTTTGGTAAAAATTACAATAAAAAAGGAGAACGCAGATTCTGAGCTTTAGTCCTGAAGAAGCGCCACAAATGTTGTTATCTTCAAAAAGCCCTTGCTTTGTAATTGGATATACCATGAAAAGGTAATACTGATAACAAGTGAATTAAGAGTAAGCAATAGAAAGTAAAAAGTAACAAACGATGAACCTGTACAGGTATAGAAGGTCCAGCTTCATCAATACGATTTCCCTTCTCGTCAAATAGAGCCCGAACCTAGCAATGGCAGTAAACAGCGCAGTTCTTCAAAGGTCGATACCGAAATGAAACCAACTAAATTGCTTTATCTTAGATGATCGAAACAAAAGTTTAGCTCTTATTTGCAAACCTTTCCGAAGGCTTCACCACAAACAACAAAATCTCCTCTTTTTAGGGTGCCATTCTGCACAATGAATGTAGCTACTGGTCCTTTGGCTTTATGTAGACCTGCCTCAATTACTGTTCCCTTTGCACTTCTATGAGGATTAGCTTTCAACTCTTCCAACTTCAATTAGAAACAGTGAAGTGTGTTAGACGCAGAGAAAGAACATTAAGAAGGGGAAAACAAATTAGTCATTAACATTTTACAATTTTAACAAGTTCAAACAAAGATCATGTAAAACACCTACAACAACAAAGCAAGACAGAGAAAACTACAGCTCGCTATTTATTGACGTAGAAAAGTCAATTGCTTATACTAGTTGTGCATAAACACAAAGTCGCAAGAAGTACAAGTAGACGAACAACTGCTTTCCAAACAATTTAGATGCATTTATATTTACAAAGAGAGTGCGGAACAAAGTACTTCTGACAGCTAAAAAAGCTGCCACACAACCCACACCAGGATTGATGGATAAATTTTAAGAAAAATGTCAAAGCTACAAGTCGGCATGTTAATACAAAACATCCACTCACCTCTGCAACCAGCATGACGGTTTCCAACAAATCATCTACCTTCTCCCCTTTAAGAGCACTGATCTGTTAAAGGAAACAAAGAAAATAAAGTACCACTCAAAAAGTACAAAACTTCACTTTATTTTGAAAATCAAATTCATATGAGGTATAGGTTGCAGTACAACTTCACCTGTACCACTGGGACATCGCCACCCCAATCTTCTGGCATTAAACCAATTGAAGCAAGCTCTTGCATCACTCGTTCTGGATTAGCTCCATCCTTATCCATCTGGAATTATAAATAGAACTTAGTCTACAACTCTTGAAGCAGAAATCGAGTAGAACAAGTGGGTGATGAGAATACCAGCACAGACAGGTCTCACAATGCCAGTGTATCTGAGTTACCTTATTTATGGCAATCACAATAGGTACACCAGCTGCTTTGGCATGAGCTATGGCCTCATTTGTTTGTGGACGGATACCATCATCAGCAGCCACTACAATTATAGCAATGTCTGTCACCCTTGTTCCACGAGCTCTCATTGCTCCAAAGGCCTATAGAAGCAGATAAAAGATAAATCACCTAAAGCAATGCCCACGTGAGAAGGTTAAGTTTTCAGAAGCAAGACAAGATAACCGCAGCCAAAAGGTAATCAGATGCTGAAAAGGGGATTTAACAAATCCAGAAATCATGCAACCAGAGTTGAATTCACAAATGGACAAAGGGCTTACCTCGTGTCCAGGAGTATCAAGGAAAACACATGGTTGCAACTTGGCATCGATAGGTACCAGTACCTTATATGCTCCAATTCCTTGTGTAATCCCACCAGCTTCAGAAGCAGCTACCTGTTTTATATTTCAGTCAGGCTAATATTTTGAATGGGCATTTGCAGAAAAATTGTTGCATGTGTAATAATACCAAGCCCATCTAAATATGATGCAGACACCAGAACATAGTATGCTTTATAGATAAGTCATTAAACGATGATGAATAATGGAGTATAAACTCATTAGGGGAAAAGTAAATTATCACAAAATCCACTATAAAAAATAGTTTTGATACCTTACATCAACCGTGTATCAGTTACCAGTATTTTGACGGAACCAAAATACACCAAGATAATCAAGCTTCTGGACATACCTTGCTCTTCCGTATGTAATCCAGTAGAGTTGTCTGCAAAGTTGACAACACCAAGAACATTTACTTGCCCTCAAACAAACAGGCACTAAGAAGAAAAGAAGAAGACTGACTGGAAATAAGAACAAAGACATGACTTTGCTTACCTTCCCATGGTCCACGTGACCCATTATAGTAAGGACAGGAGGTCTATCTTCCAGCTTGTCCAGGTCATCTTCGTCAAGAATTTCCTTCTTTCTTGCCATTTCCTCAACCCTATGAGGGACAGCATCAACTACTTCCACATCATACTCTTTACAAATCATCTTAACCATGTCTCGGTCAATCTTTTGCACTCCAACGATTTTAATATGCTTGGTGAATAGATATCCGAAAATCTCACATTCATTGATAGCTAAGTTGTGGGCTAACTCTTTAATCAACATACCTCCTTCACCAACCTCCAAAATTTCTGCTTTAACAGGAGCAGCCTCTCTAGCTGCTTGGAGTCGAGCTGCCTTCCGACTTGCTTTACTCCATTTCCTTCCCCTTCGCTTTGAAGCGATGCCTGGAAATGAAATATCAAGTTCTGAGGCCTCATCATCATCAACAATCTCACCTTTATTAACTAGACGTCGCCGGGGGCCATCAGTTGGACTGCTTTTCTTTCGAAAGTCATCTCTAAATTTTCCAGGGACGGGACCCTTTCCAGGTTTTGGTTTTGTAGGAGCTAATACTGCTTCAGCAATCACAGGGTCTACAACCGGATCCTTGGATGCAAATTTATCAATCAATATGGGTTTTCGTTCTTTCCTTTCAGCAAGTGGGTCTGTTCCGTATGTTATTGGAGCCTTTGAAGCCGCCCCAGTATCTTTCAAAATAGGAGGTGTCTTGACCACCCTGGGTGGAGGAGCTAAAGAGGGTCTTCCTTGTAATTTTGGTTGAAACTTTCCAGGTAGTTGCAGGGATCTGGGAGGAGAAACAAGCTGAGAATCAACCTTATCCACTCCCTCTAACCTAGTTTCTTGATTTTCAACCTTCTCGATTTTAGGAGACTCCTTAACAACATCTTTGATGGTAGCCACTGGGTTCCCCCTTCGCCACACGCTCCTCGCAGCCTTAGACTTCAAACCAACCGCTGAATTAACTGGTTTCCCGTTAGTGTGGTCAGGACTTGTATTCATCGGTGGTTTACTAACAGATACACTGACACTTTCACTAGCTTCTAATTTCTCCACCTCCAATACATCTCCCAATGACTCATGCACTTTACTTCTCTCACCTTCATCATTCTTTGATTTTCTATCATCCCAAGGATACGTATAGCCCAAGTCAATGTCTAAAAGGGATTCGGACTTCAAAATTGGCTGGGGGGCCGTCTTGAGATCAAGCGGAATCAATGTCTCTTGCTCGATAGTCACTGTGTTCCCCCTTCGCCACACCCTCCTCGCAGCCTTAGACTTAAAACCAATTGTTGAATTAACTGGTTTGCCATTAGTGTGGTCAGGACTTGTATTCATCGGTGGTTTAGTAACTGATACACTGACACTTTTACTAGCTTCTAATTTTTCCACCTTCTCCAATACCTCTCCCAATGACTCGAGCACTTTACTTCTCTCTTCTTCATCATCCTTCGATTTTCTGTCATCCCAAGGATACGCATAGCCCGAGTCAATGTCTAAAGGGGATTCGGACTTCAAAATTGGCTTGGGGGCTGTCTTGAGATCAAGCGGAATCGATGTCTCTTGCTCAGATATATCAGTTGTTACCGAATATCTACAGACCCCTACATACTTCCATCTCCTCCCAACCCGAATTAAACTACGAACATTTCTAGAAAGATGAACTCTTTGAATATCTAAATTCCCAGGTGAACTAGCACCTGCACTACCCAAACTCACTATAGAGGCCACATGAGCCATGGTTACCACTATATTCCCTCCACCATCAAATTAGTCCCAAAGAAAAACAGTTTCAAAACCTAACCCTCAATGTCGGAACCTGTATACATAGTGGTCCCTGATTAGTCGAGTGTCACGTAAGCCGGCCCGGACATGGCCCGGACACTAGAGTTATCAAAACATGGTGGACCATATATATTACCTGCAATATGAAACCAGACTCAACTCCCTCCCTCCCCCTCTCTCTATTTCTTCTCTTACAAACCGTGTAATGTATGAAATGACCCTTAATCTTTTAAAGATGGGTCTAACAAACAGCAACTTGGGTGAACCCACGAATTATTATCAGAGGAATTCTCCAAAAAAACTTCTGGGTTTAACAAAAACCCAGTTGTGACGACAGAAATTGCAGCGACTATGTATCCTCGATATATAGGAAAGCTTACCTCTGGGACCTGCAAATTCGCCTCTTTACCTTGATTCTTCAGACAGTAGCTAAAGATAACGCGGAAATCAAACGGTGTCAACAAATTAATTTACTTTGGGCTGTGGAGGTTAAATACCACTCTCTCTCTCTCTCTCTCTCTCTCTCTCTCTGGAGTCGATGCTGGTGTGGGAACAGGGAGGTGCTGCACAGTGTGCTGTGCAGTCAATTTCGGCGCCGCGCTGGCATTGTTTCAACGATACGTCCATCGCGTAGAGCTCGTCGAGTACTACATGTGGACCAAAAATCAAGTCGATTGGATATCGTTAAATGTCTCATCGGAATATACATGTGTTGGAAAAAATCGGAACACATAAAACTTAAAACATTGGATGAAAACCATTGAACCCATTTTTTTCAAGTTATTTGTGCGCCGATGAGGCACTTAACGATATCCGATCAAGATGATTTTTGGTGCTCATGTAGTACTCGATGAGCTCTACGCAGTGGACGTCTCCGATTGTTGGAATAATGTTTGCGCGGCGCCGGAATTGGTTGCACAACACAGGGCTGCGCAGCACCTCCCCTGTTCCGTGTGGTTTGTTGTAAATACTCCACACTCTAATATTTTTTTAACATTACTATAAATAAATAGTTGTCTTCTACTGCTTCAAATTATACAATAATATAAGAGACGAAATTCAAAGTGTATTTATTTTTATAAAAAAAAAAAGACAGCAAAATTTATTTCCCTAATTCTTTTACCCGTAAATGAAAATGATTTTTGCACCTCTTTTATTTCTTTTCTGACTCTTACTCGTGTAAAATTATGGCAATTATAAAAGTAAATGAGCGATTCTATTTAAATCCCAAATATTTTATCCCCAATCTTACTCCACACCCAAATAAGAAAAATATTGTATGTTTTGGAGATAAAAGAAATAGGAAAAATATGGGGTACAGATATTTACCATGAATTTTATTGAGGTACTCACACTTTTTATCATCTCATTTATGGATTATATTACCAGATGGGGTTTATATCAAATTTCTATTTAAAGAACATGTGACAATTTGTAGATGATGGTGCTTGGGACCACAAATTAATTTACGTGTGCAAATTGCTTCCTGTTCAAAAAAAAGGAGAGGAAGAATTTACAGTTGCACACATAGTAATCAAACTTATTCTTTCACCAAAACAATTTGGATTTGGGAGGAAGCTCGAGGTTTATTTCCATTCAGTTTGGTCCAATTTTTAGGTTTAGTGGACTTTTCCCGGGCCTACAATAATGATCGAAATCATTTGTTTTGTAGAGCTCGTCAAGGATATTAACCATACAAAAAATTAGCTTGACTGAACTTTGATAGGTATATGAACGAAACAAATTTTGAACAAAGAAAAATGGGATGACAAAAAACAATTAGAAACTTAAATTGCCCATTTTTTTACCTTGCATAAATCTGCTTTATTTATGTACCTCTCGGAGTTTGATCAAGCAACTATTTTTACATGAGTGATATACTCGTCGAGCCCTATAAGATGATCAATTCTCATCATTGTTGTGGACCCGAGAAGGACCTACAAAAATCTAAAACTGGATCAAACTCGATGAAATAAAACTGGACAGGTGCCTCTCCTTGGATTTGCCTGCCTTAGAGCATCTACATTTTACATTTTTTGACCACTTTAGTGTAAGACTTTAGAAAACAAGCAACAAAAACCATTTTTTTGGGTTCCATTTGACCACTTTTGAGGTATTTTTAGGCACCCACTTTAGTGTCATATTTCAACACATTGTTTGCTGCAGCTTCTACTCTAATGTTGTTTTGAGAAGAGAGAGAGGACGGCAGGAGGTGGTCAGAAGAAGAGAGAGAGGGGATTGTACTTTATCTTTTTCTTTCTTTTTTATTTTTTTACTTCTTAACTAACATCCTAAAATACCTTAACAATGTCAAATGGACCACTTTTACCTTCACTACATAACAACCCTCTAACACATAATTTTTGGGACCCACTTTTTACACTTTGTGTCATATAACTAACATTTTTTGAGAGCCTCAAATGTGCATGCTCTTAGCTGCCTAGAAGCAGAAGTTATACGTCCACCTTGTTTCTCCAACCAAGATAGGCCTGGTAAAAAGTTCTGAACTCCTACTATATTTGAAATTGAAATTGCACTTATGCCCCTATAATATGAAACAAAATCTTAAGAGCATCTTCAATCCACCTCCAAATCTCCAAAATGAAGGATGAATGTGACATATTGAGGGAAAATTGTGTAATTTGTTCTTCTTTTCTTTTACTTTTTGTACTTTATGAGATAATATTGGAAGGACTCATCGTATTTTTTCCTCCAAAATGGAGGAAGAGTTTCCATGGTCCTCCAAATATGGAGACCATTCCTCCCATTTTCCTCCAAAATGGAGGAAGATTCTCCAGTAAAGTACAAAAAGTAAAAAAAAAAAAAGAGGATATATTACACAATATTCCCGTAATATGTCACATCCACCCTCCATTTTAGAGATTTGGAGGTGGGTTGAAGATGCCCTAAGAGTCAAATATCAAACCTTGTTGGACCATCCCCGCTGCCCGACACCCCCTCTCTATTTAAGCCCATCTCCACCACCTTTCTACATAATTTTTTGTTTTATTTATAAATAGTTGTTTTTTAAATAATCGTGAAATTTTAAGAATGCGTTCTTGAATTATATCAATATGTTATTAGAGTCTGCTCTCTATGATCAAAATTCTACATTCGTCCCTGTCTCAACTCCCAACCCACATACCCTCTAGTCAACCACCATCACAACCTACCTTGCCATACCTTTTTAGCCTTCTCAACACCATCCTCGCCGTCTCCTACCAAAAACTCTTTCGCTGATATTAGCACTATGATAAGAATTACACACACAGTTTAGTCACCTCAACTTTTTCATAGCCATACCTCTCAAATCCTGCCCCTCCTTGTCTTGTTACTTGCAGGGGAATCGCATGCTCTTCACAGAAGGGTAGAACAACTCTGCACAAGGTTGAACTGGAGATTTTGATACATTGATATCTTCTTGCCATGCTTTTATGCAAGTATTACTTGTCTTCTGACTTACCTTTTGCATCCTCATCCTCGTTTGATTTGAACGAGATAATCTAGGTATGAGCAAGCAAAGCTAGATGCAAAACGAACACAATCGGAAAATCCAAAACCCCCAAACGCCGAAACCTTCAGCGAACAATAAACAGGGACAGTATCAGAGAACACCCAACAGCTTAGCAAGCGGCAACTTAAACCTCCACTGAAATGGAGGCAACTCATAGCTATTTTATTGAAAAGACATTAGCTATCTTTTTTTTCCCTCTATTGTGTCATAATCTCTTTACTTCATCCTCCTCTATGCTTACAACTTCTGTCCCTTCCCATATAACCCACCCCATCAAAATACCCAACCAAAATAAAAAAGGAAGCAAAGGTTATGGGATTGAATATGGCGGTTCGTATCCCTACTATGGAATAAGATATCGGCTTCGGTTGCAAAAATTTACTTGGTAGGTGCAGAGAGAAAATGTGAGAGAGAATAAGCTTGGGCGCAAATAGGAACGGAAAATGTACAACACTTCTGTGGGACCCATTTTGAGATCCCACACAAATATTCCGAGCTTGTCAACTTGTTCATAATAGTTTTTGAAGGGTCTCTGTGAAAAATCAATTCAACTTGATATCGGTAAATGCTTAATCCATACGTTCTTTTTTTGGGCCGTACGAACTTATATCCGGATCAAGCAAAAGTATTGAACTGATTTTTGGGGCGTAAGAACGTATGGATCAAACACATACCGATATCCGGATGAATTGATTTTTTTGCATAGACCCTTCAAAAAAATATTTTGAACAAATTGAACGACTCAGATCAGTTGTGTGAGTCTACGAAATAATCCCACACAAGTGTTGTACATTTGGTGTATACAAAAGTGTTGTACCCTAAGAGCATCTAAGCCCAAATCTTACATCAAACTCAAATTTGAGTAAAAATCAGCAAAAACCCCACTCCATTCCTTCACCAAATTTGATATTGCTCAAATTTTTCGCCAAATTTAGTGAGAACCAAATTCAACATTAAATTCTGAAGGTCATTTTATCACCTTCAAATTTATAACAATGTCATTAATGAGATTTTTACTCAAATTTATGACTAGATTTTCATTTGCCCGTGCCCCATTATAGTGGAGTACTTAAATTTGGGTAAAAAGTTGGGTACGGAGAGGAAATGTCCAGCCATATTCCACGCGCGCTTGCCACGCACAATGCACGTGACTACACATGACACTGAACGAGTGACAAGCACAGTGAAAACGGAAACGGAAAATAGGTGCGAAATAGAAGTCACACTTTCGTTCCATTGCGACAGAAACAACAGCGACCGAGCTCGAAGACGATAATACAAACAACGAGCGCGAAGAGAGAGAGAGAGAGAGAGAGAGAGAGAGGAGAGAGAGTATGAAGGAGGAGGCAATTAGCTCTTCAGCGAATCCACTTTTGGTTCTGAAATCATCTTCTCCAAGCCCTACCCCTGCTGCTAGGTATGAAATCCCCTTATTTCCCTCTTTGCCCTAGGGCACGATTAGCACCACTCATACATATGGATGCATAGATATGTTTACAGTTTGTCATTTGCGTATTGCGAATTGATATTTGGGCTTCGCATAATCTTTGAAAGACTCGTCATGATTTGGTTTTTCGATCTCTACAATGGTTTTATTGCTCGATCTCTGTTGGGTTTGCAATGAGCAACTTGCTACGGTTGTTCTATAAGAAAGCGCTGTAAACATGAGAGGAATTTATTATTTAGGTATGGAATTCTCGACCGAGGTTTGGAGAACGTTTCATTTTTTTGGTAGCTCAGGCGTGAAGTGTGTTTTCGTAATTGTGAAATAGCTGGGCATTCAAAGGACGGGCTTTTGCGGGTAGTACAAGGAGAATTAGGGGAAGGATACATTTAACAGCAATATACAGTATACTAAGAACCCGTATTGAGATAGCGTAATGGCCCTAACAAAATGCCTCTTCCATAGTGTATCACCGATTCAGCATAAGGGATGGTACCAAACAATTGAAGATAAATTGGATAAAATAACAGTTGAGCTGCTGTACAGAGTTACTCCAATTTTTTAGGGTCCAAAGGATCTTTAGTAACATTCTCTTTTTCTTTTTTTGGGGTGGGTGGAGGCTTTGCTCGCTCTCTGTCACTGATTTTTTTCCTTTCATTTATCTCAAAGCATATGTGTTTCATCTCCTTTTCTTTGATTTCAAATCAAGCTATTTATTTGTCGGTCACTCTTCCATGAACAAATGTATAGCATTTTGTTAGTTTAGTTTTGAGTGGAAGTTTCTTAATTTGAGGTCTTGTATCAATAGAAGTTGATATTTGAAGGGTTTTTTTTTAAAATTTCTAACTACACTTTATTAGAAGCTATGACCTAATTGTCTATGTATGATAGACTACTTTCATATTTTGCAGAAGATTGATGATGTTTCTAATCTTAGTAATGGATTCTGGAATTTTTCTTGAGAAAAAATATAGAATCATTTCTTAACAATTGCCTCATCACTCACCCTAAAAAGTCTTTCATTTGCTTGACGGTTACCATATCTAACCCTTAACTTGCTATCAGTTCTGCAGGGGCATCATCCCCTGCTGTGCCAGTGAATGCTGGAAGTATAGACTGGTTGGGTCATGGACAAGGGTCCAAAGCAGGTTCTCTATCTCGCATTGGTTCACAGAACCTGCGGACGTCGTTGAGCACAAGTGCTGGTGGTTCTGCCCTTGGATCATCACAGCCTTCATGCAGACCGTGGGAAAGGGGGGATTTACTGAGGCGTCTTTCTACTTTCAAGCCTGCAAATTGGTTTGGGAAGCCAAAGGTTTGGACCTAAGTTAGTTTATGCATACACATCGGAGGCATGTTTTTGGGTTTTAAAAATGCATGAATGAAACACCTTTGTTGTTAGGGTCTTCCTATTGAGATCAGTACAATGGATGCTCATACCTATCTGGATCTGTTTGGGAAATCCAAAATCAGAAGAGAGCTGGAGCTCCTACGTAATTCCAGTTAAATGATTTTATGAGCTCCTACATAATTCCAGTTAAATGATTTTATGAGCTGTGCTTTGGAAAGCCAGAAATGAGGCCAGCATTGTTAACTTCATGATCCTAGTAAAAATGATTAATGAAAAGTGATTCGGAAAACCAGAACTTTGGCCAGCTTTTGTTTACTTGACGATCCCAATCAGCTTGTAGTTTGTTTATAAGTACAAATGTACCATATTTACGGGGAAACCACTTTGCTGCTTTGAGACTTGAAATCGTCATCTTTCCAGCTTTTACGTGGTTCCCCTTAAGCCAGGTAGGTATGTCGTTGATGTTTCTGTTTCCCAGAAATCTCCTACAGTAGTCTCATATTTCTTTCAACGTGGCATTCCAGTATTCTGCATTTTTGGAGAATATCTGTGTGTTTTGGCATTGCATGCTTGCATCTTTTGTGTTGAGGCACATGATCCTATCAATTAAGTAACTGTGTGATGGAAGATAACGCAGGCAGTTAGTTTTCTTGAGCACATTGGTCTGACTGTGACGTGTAGACATTCACATTTTTTGCAGAATGGTAAATGTTGCATAATCTCCTTTTGCAGCCTATGATTCTTTGTACTTGTAATTGAATTGTGTTTGAAACCATTTGATTTAGCTATCCTGCACTACAGCAATCCGTTTATCAGTGTAACAGCTTGCAACTTAAGCCTATTTCATGCTTCCTTTGAGAAGAAATGCTTTAGGCCTTGTTTGTTTGGTAGTTTTGGGTTTTTTAGTTTTGAGGAATAGGGTAATGAGTGGAGAGAGAAATGATGGTAATGATTGGAGATAGGGGTAATGAGTGGATAGAGATAGAGAGAGAAGTGAGAGTAATAATTGGAGAGATGCGTAATGATTGGAGATAGGAATAGGGTAATGATTAGAAAACAAAACTAAAATGGCAAACGAACAAGGCCTTATCTACTACTTAGATGTCTGGCTGGTCCATAACACGAATTATTTTTTATGGCAATAGGGGGAGGAATAATCTTGCCTTTCCCACTTCTTCTTAGGGAAGGAGAAAGCTGCATTACTGCTCTTTCCTAGTCGAGAAAGAACAGATGCTCAGCAATAAGCAATAAGTAGTTGGAGCAAATTAGTTAAGAAAGAAAAAGACCAGAAACAGTTGTTGCAACTTGCAAGCAATAAGCATACCAAAGACAGAAATAAAAGTATATAGGACTTATTTACCATGCCCATGTGTATAGACTCATTTGGAAGCAAAACAGTCTCTGCGAAGGGTGGAGGTTGAGATGCAAGTGGTGGGAGAAGCTGACCTTGGTTGCAAAGGGTCCTATGATACCTACCTTGGTAGTGCACACATGCTTCATGCCTTGTTATTGGCCATTTCTTTTATCTCAAGCCATAGGTGCCAACTTTCTGGAGCAGCTATGTTCCCATGGCTGCAATTTTTGTACTTCCGAAAGTGTTGCTGAAAAATGTGACAGCGCTCATTTGTTGCAGCTTTTCAACTCTTCAACTGGGCTCTGCCAATAAATGTGTGGAATTTGCCTTCTCCCCCTCATCTGATGTCAAAAACAGGGGGAGAAAAAACCTCTCCTTTTTTTTTTGATCGGAATTACCTCTCCTTAATGCTATACCTTCTACTACTGTTTCTACTGTTGGGTTAAGATGCTCAATCAGCAATCAATTTGTGGAACCTGGATAGATGCTGTTGCAGTTTTGTTTTCCTTGTGTTTGTGATGGTGGTTATTGTCAGTACTTGTTCTATGCCTAGATATAGGTGCTTTATACTTTTGTCCGGGTGCTTGGTTCTGCAATCAACCTTTACCTTTCCCCTCCCCTATTCTGCAGGCTGCAAGTTCGTTGGCTTGTGCCAGAAGAGGCTGGGTAAATTTGGATGTTGACAAGATTGAGTGTGAATCATGTGGTGCAAACCTGCAGTTTGTTTTATCAGCTTCCTGGACACCTGCAGAAGGTGGATTTTGCAAATTCAGTTACTGTTGTGACCTTTTAACCTTCTTGCATGTGTTTTGCATTTTTTTGGGCATCAATTTTGGGTAGGAATAAACCCCCAGTGGTTGGCGTGGTGATAGTCACCTGGCAACCAAGGCATCTGGAAGTCTTTGGTCTGGGGTTCGACGTTCACTCCCTGTGCTGGGCCAATCCATACGGGTCTTTGCCCCGGCTTTAATTGCCCGTGCATTTTTGTGTGCAGTAATTACGAACAACTCTGGAGTACAAATATCAAGGAGGGCTTTCCCTCCTGCGTAAAGAATCAGCAGGGTACATTCAGGGGTTACTCAACGTAAAGGCAAATAGACCAATTTTTACATATTTGAACATTCACACGAGTGACCGTAACGAAAGAAAAAGAAGTGATTAGTCCTAACATCATACACTTTTCTGCTCCTGCTCCAAATCAGTGGACCTATGAATATCTTTAAGAGGCCTAATGATTCTCTGACTCTTGCCAAAAATTACAAGCCATAGCAGCCCAAGAATGATTTCTGAGTCTCTGACAATGTCGTGGACAATCTCTGACTTTGTTTATGAGGGAAACTTTGTGTTTATATCATGACCTGCTGTACATAGAATCCAGCACTTGACCACCACTCCATGTTATATGCATATTGATGCTCACAGGCTATTATTTGCCTTGTGTTGGGAGCATTAGAACTGGTGCTGCATGCTTACTGATTAGCTAATGGTTTCATCTCTTTAATTATCTTCAATGAAGCTGAAAGCGCTGCAGAAGACTTTTCCAGGCAGCTAGATGCAGCGCACAAAGTCAGTTGTCCTTGGAGAGGAAACAGTTGTGCAGAAAGCTTGGTGCAGTTTCCTCCTGCTCCCCCATCAGCTCTTATTGGGGGTTATAAAGACCGCTGTGATGGACTCCTGCAGTTTCTCTCTCTCCCACTTGTGGCTGCTTCTGCAATTGAGCAGATGCGAGTTTCTCGGTACCCAGAAATCGAAAGATTTCTCGTGCACTCACAGACTTTTGCAGCTGGAGAATCTGACATCAAGACACAGAATATCTCAGAAAACACTAGAGAAGAGGCCTTCTGTATATACTCGAATGTATGAGTTGGAAGTCTTACTTATGGTTGTAAGCTTGTTTTGCTTTATTTCTTTGCTCGCTATCTAATTTCCTTAATTTCTGATTCTCAGGCCCAAAAGCTAATAAGCTTGTGCGGATGGGAACCTAGGTGGCTTCCAAATATTCAGGACTGTGAAGAACATTCTGCTCAATCAGCTAGGGATGGATGTTCAGTGGGTCCTACCAGAGGCCATGGTCATCTCAAAGATGCTGGTCCTAGCAAGAAAGCATTCTCTGCTTCAACCAAAAAAGATTCTGGAAAAAAGGAAGTACTTGGATTCGAGGCCAAATCTCAATCTAGATCACCTTTGTTAGACTGTAGCCTATGTGGAGCCACTGTTAGAATCTGGGACTTCCTGACTATATCTCGTCCTGCTCGCTTTGCTCCCACTAGCATAGATATTCCTGAAACAAGCAAGAAAATGGCATTGACCCGAGGGGTAAGTGCAGCTAGTGGAATCAGTGGGTGGATTGCTACTGATGGTACGGCAAAAGAGCAGACCGAGGACCGTGATGAAGCTGCAACAGCAGATGAGGGGAAATCACAGTCGAATGTTGGGGTGGATTTAAATTTAACTATGGGTGGTGTGTTATCCTCAACACATTTGGACATGACAATGATGGCTGAACAGTACCAAGATGCTAGTATGGGAAGAGATTTAGTTATTGGACAGCCTTCCAGCAGTGAGATGGGTGACCGTGCAGCTTCATATGAATCACGAGGTCCCAGTACACGTAAGCGGAACTTGGATGAAGGTGGAAGTACTGTTGACAGGCCACAATTAATGATGCAACAAGCAGATAGCATTGAAGGAACTGTCATTGACCGTGATGGTGATGAAGTGGACGACGAAGGGGAGTACTCAGCGGGCCCCTCAAAGCGCGCCCGTGACTATGATGTATTTGAAGCCTACCCTTCGTCATATAGAAGAGATTCATCTGGAGCTGGTCCTAGCCATTCTGTGGGTTTTGACATTGAAACAGATGCTCTCAGAGTTGATCCTTTCCACCAGGGAAATGAACAAATTATTGGCCTTCCATCCGCTACGAGAGATTCAACTCGTGTATCCTCTGTTATTGCAATGGATACATTCTATCACAATGCGGACGACGACTCTATGGATAGTGTAGAAAACTATCCAGGAGATGTTGACGATGTCCATTTCCCGTCTATGGCAATGTTTAGGCATCCAGATTTGAATGAAACATCAGAATTGAACTACAGTAATCCAGCCCAAGAGAGTACCTGTCCAGGGACGCTGAGAATAGCTAGAGAAATGGGTGTTAGCAGTACAAATGATGGTGAGGAAGTATTAAACGCAGACACTGCAACTGCTCAAGGGAGGGATGCTCCTAGTTTTGGTATCAGTGGAGGAAGTGTGGGAATGGGTGCTAGTCATGAAGCTGAAATTCATGGGACTGATGTTTCTGTACACAGAGCAGATAGTGTTGTTGGAGATGTGGAACCAATTGCCGAAGTCACTGAGAATCAGGGTCAAACCGGTGAGTTTGGTCCAGATCCCGGTCTGATGGGTGATTTTGTCCCTGAAGAAATTGATCGAGAGGATCCCCATGGTGACAGCCAAGATTTGATGTTTCGGCCTGTAGGAAGGGCGGATAGTGGCTCTAAGATTATTGGTTCAGCTAAGGCTGAATCCGTTGAAAGTGGTGAGAAAACCAGTAGCATGAACATTTTACCTCAGGAGAATAATACCCATCCTTCTTTTTCTTGCAATGCCATTGTATGTTCTGGTCCTGAAGCATCAAAGGAAGAAGTGACTCAGGCTGGCAGGGCATCACCTACTGATGACTGCGCCTACCCTGAATCAAATTATTTGGTGGCAAATGGGATAGGTAATTTTGCTCGATTTTCTATTAATATTTTCTTCTTTGAGTAAAAGTCTCTTTTCTCTCTCATGGGTGCATACAACTACACAAGAAGATGATGCACGAATATATACAAAAAGAGAGAGATGGTATTGAATCACCAACATGTTTAAACTTTAAAGCTGGCCATCTTTTTTAAATTTAAAAAAAATGTCATCTTTCCTTATGTTCAGAATTTGGATATGCCAAGTGATTTATCCTTTTCTTTCGTTCTTTTGCGCCGCTTCTAAATGTTGAAGAACAAGTTGGTAGGTGTTGTCCATAACTCAGTTATGTCGAGTCGATTACCTAGCTTGTAAAACTTCTAGGTAATAAATTTGACACTAAAAGAAAGCTTCATTTTTTTCAAATTCTACAAATTCAAAGTTGATTGTTGTTCCTAAAATATATCATGTTACTAACTTTTGTGGAAATCTAGCTGCATATCATATTGGTTTTGTTTGTTGATGATGCTCCAAACAGAAAGTTGCAAATTCTAAAAAATGTACTGGTAATTACATGTTCAACTGCCTTGTTACTTATCATGGACTTGACACCTGACTCGTAGCCTTGTTACTTATCATGAAGCTTAACTTCCATCCATCTGCGTTTGTCCCTGTTCATTGAACTCTTTCTTTTTTGTCTTGCTCTGTTTGATGTGTTCAATTTCTTTGCACTGTATCCTTTTGACTTATGCAGTTTTGTGGACATAAAATGTTGTTTAGGGCCTCCAAATGGAGAAAGCAACTATGACGAAGCTGTAGAGTTTGATCCAATCAAGCATCACAATTACTTTTGTCCTTGGGTGAATGGTAACGTTGCTGCAGCAGGCTGTAGTACTAGCAGTGGCTCCAGTTCCGGTGCTGGTGCTGTAGCTCTTTGTGGTTGGCAGCTAACTTTGGATGCATTGGACGCCGTCCAATCACTTGGACATCTCCCAATCCAAACTGTTGAATCTGAATCAGCTGCATCTCTGTACAAGGTAATTTAGTTTCTCGCATGATGTTTTTTCTTAAACATCTCTTGTCCAGTTTCAATTACATTGTATACTGGTGTATCATTTCTTTTTGGAAAAACATGAGCGTGGGACGTCGCTCCATGTCTAGTATCCACCCAACCATGCATTACAGTAGTTGCTGTTTCCAATATGCTTCTGCTTGATACAAAATCTGTTGCCTTATATGTTTCATAGCAGTGGTTTTATTCTCGTACTCTTGTACACTTTGCTAGTGCAGGGTTAGTTCACCGTACTTGGGATTCTTTGGTGACCCAAGTGTCTTCTAATCTTACTCAAGGCTGTGCTAGTGTACTCTAATTTTTGAAAAGATTTAACCTGACATGATATGTGGCAGGATGATCATCGAACTTCAAGCCGAAAACTTCTTCCGCGTCACTCATTCAGCAAAAGCCGGGGACAGAACTGAAATCAAGCCCCAGAGTAGCGCCAACAGGTACTTGTTTAAATGGATGTAAAAACTCAATCACCTTGTGTTGCAACTTGGTATGAACCCTGAGAATTCTTAATGTACTTAGCATAGTTTCTTTATGGTTTGCAGTAATATTTTTATCATCGTGCTGCGGTGGAAGCAATTCATAAGAAATCCATATGGTTTGCTTTCTCATTGTGGCTGCTGCTTTTAGGACAAATACAGTGTTCTGGTATTCCCAGTGTTCACCAAGAATCTGGAGAAGTTGGACGCTTGCCAATGGAGTTATAGAACTTCTGCCTCTTTTATTTCTTATTTTCTTTCTGAGTGCAGTAATAATTATATACATTGGATATCCGGTGATGTTGATTTTGTTTTTCATTTGAGTTGGACAGTTTGATGGATGAGAACGTTATGCGACTATTGTTGTCAATTATGCACTTCAATTATGTTTCCAGACATCATGGAACAGAGCAATATCATATTGCTCTTTATGAATAAGCCTCGTCAGATGCGTTTTCCATTTTTTTTTTTTTATATCGAGTTCCAAGTCCTTGATTATGCCGCGAATGTTATGGTTTTGTCGGTTGGCGTCCTATTGCCAGAGCAAAAAGAATGTGGAAGGAAAGGCATGCTTACTCTGCTCTTCTTGATGTTGTTGTGGACAATGTGGAGATTGAAGCCTCCACGGTGACCTTGGGCTCTGAAGCCTCAACGGTGACCTTGGGCTTTAGGAGCCCGAATCATTGGGCTGGACTTGCAGGCCGTGAACAAGACCACTTTAATTGGTCCACTTTTCTTTCAACAAATGTACCTATTTGTGAATGAAACGGTACCGTATATAGTTCTTTTCTCTTGTAACTTTCAGCTCGCCAAAATGAAAGGAAAAATTCAAGTTATTTCGCTTTCATATGTCCTCAAATTCTTCCACTAGGCTGCCTTGGAAATGGAGTAGCTTAGGTTAAGCAAACCTACAAAAGGAAAGCTGATTCACGTCCATTAAAAAACCGAATATATTTGTGTCTAGACATCTGTGCATATTAAATGGCCGGATATATTTGTGCATATTAAATGGCCGGATACATTTGTGTCCCGACATTTGTGTGAGAAAAAAGTAGTTTCGAGTAGGGAATTGGTAGAGGGAACAAACTTGTTTTCCATGTTAGTGTCTTTTTTGGTAAATAAAACGGAAGGGCAACTATGGTATCATGTTACTTCCAAGTATTGTCTCGTCACATTACACAATTGTCCGTAGGGAAATTTATATCACCTATGTCGGGATCGAAGCTAAAATTCCCTCCATGAGTGATGATTGTTAGGAGTATGTTAGTCACAATAAGAGGCTATAAAAACTTCAACTTGGGTATTGTACAACTAAGTTTAAGTTTTCAACCATTTAACCACCAGCACACTTGGTATTTCACATTTTACTGTCATAACCTCATGAGAGAAGCTGGAACTTTTGTGAGCTTCTCTTTCTAGAGAGAGCTCTCCTTCTCCACCCCTTCTGCCGACTTCCCCCTTCGCCTCTCCCCCTCCTCCCTCTCCATCTTCTTCTCTTCTCCTCCCCCATCTCCTCTATCTATGGCTATGAGGTGGTTGAGGCTCTTTCCCTCTGAAAATAAGATCTCCCATTTCCCCATCATTTTTGGATCAAGGGGGCTCAAATCTGGGGAACCAGATTTGGGTTTTTATTCCTAGATCCGATCAATGCAGGCGACGGTTTTTTGGGCTACCTATCGGCAACGGTGAAGGCGTCTTGCAGCGGCCACTACAGCGGAAACAAGTTACACCTGAATGCAGATCATGGTTTATCCTCCACCTCTACGGGTGGATCGGTGAGTTCAGACACCAGTGCTGCTTTTTTAGTTTTTTTGTTGTATTTTATTTTTGTTTCTTGCTGTTTTTGGGACCAACGTGTCTTTTGTAATAGTTTGTTATTGATCATAAATATATGTTTTTGTTTGCTCAAAAAAAAAAAAAATCCATTTTACTCTTACAATGAAAAGAAGAAAGAAAAGGAGAGCACAAGACTGTCACGTGATCAACGCACAAGTTTATCACGTGGTCAACGCAACACACATTGTAGTCGCACCGCGAAATTTCCATGGGCTAATTGCTGCCCAGTGGGATTTGGGGCAAAATATTGCCATTCAATGGAACACTTATCAGGAATTAGTCCCACAATGAGAAGGAAAAAAATAATTGCACATTCATGGTGCCCAAATCCATGTTGACCGAAATACCCCCGTATTGAAAATTCTCCCCTAAAACAACCCATCACTTTCCATCCCCTCCTCAGGCCCGTTCCACTAACTCAAAAAACCAAAAGCCAGCTTATTACGCTTTTCGAGACAGGTCATCCCCTCACAATACATCACATAAAAAACTACAAAAAGCTACGCATTTTTCGAGCTCTCACATAAAAAAGTCAGAAAACCAAAAACCCAATCTTAGCGGAACACCCCCTCAGTTAACGTAAAAAAAAACAGAAAACAAGAAAAAGGAGAGCAAAGAGAATGACGATTTGAGAGGGGATGGAACCCTAGATAGTTCTCACTGTCTCCTCCTTCAATCTCAATCATCTTCTTCTATCTTTCTTCTCCCTGCTTCTTCTTCTTCTTCTTCTCCTCTTTCTCTCTCTCTCAACCACCATCATCCACCACCATCGGCAAGATAGAAACAGAACGCCCCCTTCAAACCATCATCACCGAACGGTCTCGCTCACACCCGCGGCGATCAAATCAGACGAAGGTCTCTCTCTCTCTCTGCATTGTTGAATCCGGGTCCTTTTCCATTTTGGGTATTTAGATTTGGGGCACCAATTGTTGGATGCCTTGTATACGTAATGAAGTTAAAATCTGAACAAAATGCGTGCCTATCGTGACCTGATTACAAGTTTTCTGGTTTTGGATTTGTGTAATTTTGTTGTTCTGATCTTGGATCCAATTAGATATGGCATGATTTTGGAAGTCAAAGAAGCATGGGGTTTAGAACAACATTGAACTATACATCACTGAAACCAGAGATGGGACAATAATGCCTGTTTGCGTCCCGAACCTCGTACTCACAAACTATACGGAGACGCAATACACGCAGTATCTCAATGAGAGTTGTTTCACAGGAGCTGGGATTGGTTCAGATGGCAATTGGATGGTCGTGGTCTTAAGCACAAACACCGTTGGAGGGAGCTTTGCTCTAGCAGATAACAGCAAGGCAAATTTGTTTTCTAATATTGGGTTGGAGGGAGTGTGCCCTCTATTATCTTCTATTGGGAGCTCATTATCATATCTGGATTTGTGATCAATGACACCGACACGGGATACGGATACGGGCTGATACGGACACTAACAAGCAATATGGTACCATTACATTGAACGCATATCGTGTTGTGTTCGTGTCATGTCCGTATCCATGGACTATGCCGCCAAAAAAAAAAAAACAAAAAACAGACCACATAAAAACCAGGACACTGGAAATAGAACCAGCAAACAACTCCTTGGAAGGAAAAGAAGTAACACTATAATCCAGTCTAACAACTCCTTGGAAGGAAATTTACATTAAGTTACACAGTTTTTCGCAGTCAGTCAACATGGTTGACCATAACAACTAAAAATCCAAAAATCCAATCCAAATTTAAGGTTCACAAAAATTTCCAAGTAAACTGCCCTCCACACCTGCCAGTTCAATCATTTTGATGCCCTAGTAATGTTGTAAATTGTATTCTAGCCTTGGTCGATATTTTTGACATTACAAGAGGTGCATAGACTCTAGTTAC
Organism: Gaultheria prostrata; assembly: GCA_036023075.1. Taxonomy (NCBI): domain Eukaryota; kingdom Viridiplantae; phylum Streptophyta; class Magnoliopsida; order Ericales; family Ericaceae; genus Gaultheria; species Gaultheria prostrata. The sequence goes on along the minus strand of JAXBDA010000118.1, from coordinate 93,562 downwards.
GGGCGTATAAGTGAATGAGATAGAGCATGACAAAAGCAGTAAAAGTTCCACAACACATCAAACCCAATTGTAAAAGAAACATGAAGATAGAAATCTTGAAATGGAAGATACAACCGCAAATTACATAGTGAAACAAAATCTCGCCAATAATTATATTCTAGCACAACTGGGATGGGAAAATACAAAGTCATTAGCATTCATCCAACTAACAGCCATTTTGAATTGTGAAAAGGGGGGTGAGATGATAAAAAAAAAATTATTTTTGTACATTTCTCCTCATTTCTCACTAAGATAATGAATCCAAAAGAGTGATTTAGCAAGAACTCTAACCCTTTGTTTTCTTTTCTCCATAGACCGTGGACGACAATACCGACCCTTACCATCCAGGTTTAATATCCAGTATGTACTTTAGAACTCATAGGCATTCTGCTTCCAAATTCCACTTAATGAATAAACATCAAAGCTATATTACAGAAGTTGAGAAACTGCATTTAAACATATCTTCAATGAATGAAAAAATTAGGATTGTCGGATTATGAAATAACTCAAGAAATCTCTTCTCCATAATAATGAACTGTCACAAATCACAAAATTGAGTCAAACCCAGATCAATTACCTGAAGAACGTCGGCAAAACTCTTCCTCATCGCTCCCAATCCTATGATGAAGTTGTGATTTTCTAACCGGAGAGTGCCGTAGAAGTGGTATGTGTCTTCTTCTTCTTCTTCTTCTTTGAACAATACTCTTAACCTCCCCAACCCTATATGCGAACTTGGGCCCTTCGAACTTTCACTTTCAACTGGCAGATGGAGGTTTAGGGTTTCAGTCAGTCATAGTGGTGGACAGAGAATGAGAGGGAGATATATATTAGAAGGGAGATACAGAGTGAGAGATCGATATGGAGAGGGAAGGGGGAGAGAGAGAGAGAGGAAGGAATGGCAAGGGTTTCAAATTTTCCCAGTCTTAACGTGAGAGATGGAATGGACGGCTTTTTCATTTTAACGTCATCTGACGGGTTTCAAAGGATTGGGTTTAAATGAGAAAATATTAAGTGTCAAAGGGTAATTACGTCCATCTCTATTTGCCATCCCATGTCTTTGCAAATATTATTCTCCTTTTCATTGATCACTAATTCCTGAAAAGTCTTTCATTGAATAGCAATTTTTTGCCCCAATTTCCACTGTCAAGCAATTACCCCAATTTCTTCCATTATAAAACCCTAACGACTTATTACCTTCTTCCCCTCTCTCTCTCTCTTCGAAACCCTAAAAGCTGTGCATTGCGTCTCTCTCTCTCTCTCTCTCTCATCGACGGTCAGTATTCTCGTCATTTCTCCCGAAACCTACTTATCTCAAATTTCTACGAATATCGCCATGATTTTGCGCCTTTCAGATTTTCTTACTAGTTCTTTCTTAACCTATTTACTTGTGTTTTTTCGCAGATCGTTGGGTTTCATCAGCAATGGATCCTCAACCGGAGCCAGTTAGCTATATTTGTGGAGGTATACTCACACACCCATGTATATATATGCTATATCTGTGCGTATATTAAGCAAAAACCCGTTATAGGGCGAATAATTAAGTGCTTGTGTTACCATGTTGATGTGTGGAGAGATGACACTTTGATCCTAATAGGTATAAATTTTTCTGGTTATGATTAAAGTCATTAATTTGGAGTCAGATATTCAATTTGAAAGGAAGTATGGAATATGTTATGTGTATGACCACTCAGTTAAAACTTGATATTCTAAATACATCTGGAGAAGCATAATAAAAAAAATACAAATTAAAGAAGCAAGACACTTGTTAACACATCCATGAACACCGACTACTGATAAATTGTGCTTCAGATAGATTGAACAATCCGTCCGAACAACTCTAAAGATAAAGAAAAAGTGTTTCATAAACTGTACCCTTGTTTAGCTGTTGTATTTAGGGCAAACTGGAGTCCCTGCTGTGGTTTAGTCGATGTGCAGATTAGCATTTTTGCCCAAAAAAAAAAAATGATAATAATAAAGTTCGTACTCCTATGATATTTAGACTGGGTCCAACTGGCCACCACTAGTCTACTACTTACCGGCAGGAAGGTAATGATAGCAATGCCCTTCTCATTTTCTTGAGTTTTGTCTTCTATTTCCACCTTTTTAATAGCTTGTGAACGAGATGATCACAACTCCCCTGCCACTGCCCTTCCCTCCTCTTCTGCCTTTGGTGCAACTCCATCTCCCCTCTCTAACTCCTACACAACCTCTTCCTCCGCCTCTCTGCATGTGCCAACCCGTTCCCCTTTCACCAATGACTCACGCAAGCAATAAGGAAGTGGATACTTGACAGGGACTCACCTAAGATACCACTCCTTCAAGCCAGTATTCGAGGTGGTTTCTGTAGAGTACATATCATTTTGATGGCCAAGTTCTAACTGCTACGAATACTAAGTAGGGGAATGAGAAAGCGGGGGTAATTGGATTTTTATCCTTGTCTGGGCTCAGTTCTATGGTACACAAACTTGCGTGCAGATATCGGGTGTGGGTGTATGTCTAAAGACTGGATACCTAAAGCCTGACAATAGAAGTTACACTCAGTGGGTGCGGGTGAATATCTAAAGATAGGGTACCTAAAATCCAACAACGGAAGATACACGGCATAGCGGATCCATGTGACAGAGGCTTATAAGAAAAATGCAATTCTTATGCATACATGGTGTGACGTGCACACATGTTTAGACGATTGCTTTTCAGTGCCATTGTGGACTTTGGGCTAGCAATATATATATGATTTATTAATAGGGCGTGTCTGATACATGATTGCTTTTTACTACTGATAAGTGAGAAGTAGTACTCCAAATGGCTGGTCCTTGATCATGATCAAGTTAATTGATGTTGTAGATTGCGGACAGGAGCAAACTCTGAAGCCTGGTGATGTCATTCAATGCAGAGAGTGTGGTTACCGCATCTTGTACAAGAAGAGAACCCGCAGAAGTAAGCTTTCCCTCCATACCTTATTTTGGAAGTTTTTTCTTCGTACAGATAGATTAGTCATCGAGCCACTGTTTATGACCAGTCCACTTCATTTGCAGCTATAGTAAAACAAAAAGGATGCAAGAAATTATTGTTCATGCTCTTGATCTTGTTGTCTTGTTATTTATCTTATTCCTTAAATCTGGATATGATCTCTGTGCGTAGTCCGAAATTATTGACTTGATAGCATGGGTTTTTTCCTCCTTATGACTCTGTATTTGCCAAGTGCATAGAACCCAGAAGTCCCTGGCACACGATTGTATTTGTTTCAGTGGGCTCCATACGAGTTCTTAGTTTGATTTCTTAAGCTTTGCTTTTGATCATCAACTGCTATGTTTTGCTGCAGTTGTTCAGTATGAAGCACGCTGAAAGAAGACCAGGACCGGCCCCCGTACAATGGTGGCTGATTATGTCTATGTAGCTGGATATTGGGAAGCTTGTAATGTAACTAATAGTTCTTTGGAGATGTTGGACCAAGTCATGATTTCAATGGTTATGCATGCTTGTTTGTTGTCGGGGATGGGTATGTTTCTAGGGCAGGGATAAACAGACCCTGAATGATATTGTGGAAACAAATACTGAATGATATTGTGGTACTCGGTTGTTTGATCAAAATTTGGTTTCCCTTTTTATCACTTAGAAGCTTGTGTATCCCAAGAAAATGTGTGGATGTAGGATTACGATGGGGAATCTATTACATTTTTCTTTCCTTTCCGTAAATTCCTTCACAAATTCGAGATCCAAACACACCCTTGGGATTGTCGTAATTGGAGGTGGGCTAATATTCTCTCTTTTTTAAACGCACCCTTTGAATTGTCGTTGGAGTTGGGCAAATAATGTATTGTTTTTGGTTTGTTGGTATTTGTGTGTTTTGTTCTTTGGAGCGGTATCCACCCGCCGTGTGCTTTCCTGCACCAGAGCCTTCCGTGGCATCCATGCTCATATAGCAAAGGCTCGTGGCAGCGAAGGCTCACTGACAATTTTACTGGCATTTTGTTCTCGTGTCATAACACAGGCCGGTGTTTGGCCTTTGGATTGTTGGTAATCGTATTTGGATTCCCATCGATGCTTCATTGTAATCTCTGATTAGGATCTCGGCCACCCTTACAGGAACGAGTGTATTGATTTCATGTTCCACCTCTGCCGAATGTTTATTGTCCTTGTGAAAGAGACTGTTAGACTCGCGTTTTGGATTTTTTATTTTAGTTTGCCTTTCGTGTATATCTTCAGTACTGTAGCGTTAGGTTTGTAGTTCTTTTTCTTTAACCAAGATCAAGATGACCAAGGAAAATGATTAGGGGGAAGCAGTTAACACATTCATTTGGGTAACATCAATATTGCACATGGGGTTTCTTGGTACAACCATGAACTGCAAAAAAGTTTATCCACCAGATTTTGAATTGTAGTATTAAAAATCAACACACTTCAAGTCCATTTAAGATTTTCTGCTACCAAGTCTCAAATAAACTTCAGGCGAGCTGAACATGAATCGAGATAGATTAGACCGTCTCCTTTTGTTTTTTTTGAGTAAAAGATCGCTGCCATTGTTGTTAAAAGAAGATTCGAGGATCAAATTACAGAGGTATATGGCAATAAAGCACAGATGTAAAGCACCCGAAATAGACACTGATAACTCTGGAATACAACCTCGGAAAACACCACATTCAACGACGACACACGGCCAGCTCCTTCATTAGTCTAATTTCAGCATAAATAGCTTAATTCGATTAATAGCCATATGGATATACAATTGTCGTTTATTTATTCCCTTTCAGTTAAAAATTGGATGTCATTGGCTGTGGTTCACTGTAGTTCAACTTGTCACATTAGGCAATACCAGTGCCAAAAAAAAATCTTTAAAGAGGAAATGAGAACAAAATTTTTGGGTGCAAATATGGTACCACTGACGTGGTACCCGATCGTGCATCTCAGCTGTCAAAATAATTTCTCCCTCCTCTCTCCAGATCTCTCTCTCAAATCCGGATAGTCCAAATTAATTTTGTACGGCCAAGACGCGAGCTAGGTACGACCATGTGGTACCTAGCCGGCACCCAAGTTTTTCTCGGACATGAGAGGGAATCTGAGACCCTCCAGATGTCAATACCACCATCTAAGATTGATTTCCAACAAGGCAAATAATATCTCCTCCTATCCATGTGATTATGCCACCTGTACACCCCTCATTGGACACCAAAATCCTAACCTGATCTGCAAATCAGGCAATCACATAACCACCACAACTGCAATGCTCTCTCATCAGACCCACAAGAAAGCCAGTGGCCCTTATTTGCTGCCATTTTGCTTGTTGTTTGGTGAAGAATAAGAGCCATTCTCCTTCAGAGTTTGGCAATCAAAACATTGACACAACAAAAATGGCAACTCAAGCACTGCTTTCATCTTCTATTGCCTCCTCAGTAGAGGCTACTAGAAAGATTGTAGGAGGAAGGCCAACCCAATCTCCTAGGAGAGTGTCCTTTGTTGTTAGGGCAGCTTCTACTCCACCTGTTAGGGTATGCTTCTCTCTCTCACTCTCTCTCTCTCTCTCTCTCTCTCTCCATAATGATGTAAGCTATAAGTGTGTAGATGGTGAGATTGAATATGTATGTATATTTCCTGTGTTTTTCAGCAAGGAGATAGACCCCTGTGGTTTGCTTCCAAGCAGAGCCTTTCGTATTTGGATGGCAGGTAAATTAAATCTCCAGGGTTCCTGTAAAATTCTTGACAAGAGTTATCCTGTACAGCCTGTATTTTCTCATATAATCATTAAAACAACTTATATCGTCTTTTGTGACGTCTTCATGTTTAATTCTGGAAATCCAGTGTCCTAAAAAGCATAATGTTTTGGCTATCTATTCGTTTCAAACCATAACAATGATGACATGTTTACAAAAGTGCCACTTCGTTTCCGTAATCTAAGTCATTCTATTATGCTTGGTAGCTTGCCTGGTGACTATGGATTCGACCCGCTTGGGCTGTCAGACCCAGAAGGCACAGGAGGCTTCATCGAGCCCAAATGGCTAGCCTATGGAGAGGTCATCAACGGCCGATACGCTATGTTGGGGGCTGTTGGCTGTATTGCACCGGAGATCCTTGGAAAACTCGGCCTCATCCCACCGGAAACTGCCCTCCCCTGGTTCCAAACCGGGGTGATTCCACCGGCAGGGACATACAACTACTGGGCAGACCCTTTCACCCTATTTGTGCTGGAACTAGCACTGATGGGCTTTGCGGAGCACAGGAGATTCCAAGACTGGGCCAACCCTGGGTCCATGGGGAAACAATACTTTTTGGGGTTGGAGAAGTTCTTGGGCGGGTCGGGTGACCCCGCTTACCCTGGGGGACCCCTCTTCAACCCACTTGGGTTTGGGAAGGATGAGAAGTCTATGAAGGAATTGAAGTTGAAAGAGATCAAGAATGGGAGATTGGCCATGTTGGCTATTTTGGGGTACTTTATCCAAGGGCTGGTGACCGGAGTCGGACCCTTCCAGAATTTACTGGATCATTTGGCGGATCCTGTGAACAACAATGTCTTGACTAGCCTGAAGTTCCATTGAGAGAACCCGTGCTCTCTATCTCTCTCCCTCTTTTGTGAAATCATGTGCAGACTTTATTTGGTGCATCTATGTGTAACCTGTAAAACAAATGAAGTATTCCGGGTTTGAGACCCTTCTAGTTTTGACAATCCTATTTGGTGTGAGCTTCAACAATGGTTTCCATGATTATCTAATCTCAATTCAGTACTACATGGAGAATGGGATAAAATCAACAGAGTAAACCATTAAAGTTATGAAAGTAGTAACAAGAGATCAAAATCGTTTATTTCTGCAAGTCCTCGAGAAATTTCGCATCATATACCAGATGCATACGCTATTTCATCTTTCCTAGAATCAGGCGATAACAATATGGAGCAAAGAAGCTACTGAAACTGTAAAGTAACACATATCGAACTATAAATAGAAAGATTTTCCTGGATGTTGATACAATTAGGCTGACTGAGCCACCGGTTCACGTTCATCCGATGCTTCAAGCCTGCAATTACAGATCCTGTTAGTACTGAAGCTAGGATGGGCAACACCAAATCTTAAGGAGTTTACGAGAGCCAATGATGGTAGAGGCCACTAAATAAGCCCTAGCACTTTGTCTCACCTAGGCATCATATAAGTTTTTCCACTTCACTTTATGGTGCAAACTGAGTGGAAAAGCAAGTATATTACACACAGTGAACGGGTTTGGTACTAAAATCTAGGGAACCAAATACGCAAACAACATAAGGATTAGAAATTTGATATGTTTGATATTTCCTTGTATTTACGCATTGAAATGTATGAAAATGATGCACTGGGTGCTTTGAAGATCAATGAGTAAGAGTCTCCCATACTGTTTGGAGGGCAGAAGCCTAAAAAAGAGAGAACATGGAAAAGGTGGAAGAGAAAAAAAGAAGACTTCAAGAAACAAGCATTTGCCAGGATGTCATAAAGAAGGCTACATAAGTCCTTTCTACCTAACGTTCATATGTCTATAATGATTAGCATCTCTAGTTCTCTGAGCAACTTTCGCATGCATGTGAACGAAATGTCTCAAGCAAGAGAATACATCAGCTACACAGATACCATGTCTGCACATTTGAACTCTGGTTATTGGCAAACAAGTATTTCTCAGGGCATCAAAGGGTGGGCATCATGACTGGCAAATGCCACCGGAAACCTGCTCCACAGTAAGGCGAATCTCCTTGTACCCTTGCAAATCCCCCAGTTACTGGGTGTTACATTAGTTGACCTTGTCTAAATAACAATTACTGTTCCATCGTATGGCTCATTGGTCATTATGCTGGGGTTAGTACTTCAGTGTTTTGAGCTCCTTGGGAGACCAGCTCATGGTATACATATAATAGTGCAGACAGCAAAGGGTACTTGTATCAGTAGCAAAATGTATCAAAAGGGCGGTAACAATTTGTAGGTTTTAACTGATTCACGGCAAGTGGACAGTTAGTTTCACGACTCGAAAGAAGATATACTTACCAAAACCATCAAACATACAAGAGTGTGAAGCGAAGTCCCACAACGCCTAGGTACCAGAGTAATATGAAGTACATAAGTGTGAGGACACCCTCACTTCAATAGCTAGCTTTTGGGGTTGAGTTCTACCCAAGACCGTGTAACATGGTATCAGAGCTAGGTACCAAAGATGGTTAAGGTGGTGAATGTCTCTGGCCTGCACGCTGTAGGTGCTAGCGACTGGGCACGCTGCGCGTGAGGGAGGGTATGAATGAGGTCCCACATCGCCTGGGTACCAGAGTAATATGAGGTATATAAGCATGGAGTCACCCTCACTTCAATAGCTAGCTTTTGGGGTACCCATGACCATGTTGCAAAGAGATGTTGATGAGGGATTTTCGGTTATTTAGACATGGTTTGTTCATGTTTCTTTGACATATGTGCTATGGGGTCACTAGTTAACAATATTTCAGCGGGATTGTAGATTCAAATAACTAGATTAATCTACATGCCGATTGCACTCCTCTCAAAGAGGCTGAACAATAATGAGGGAAATACACCAAACCAAACCAAATCAAGTTTAAGTCCAAATGAGGGGCATAAATAAAAGAGATACTTGTACATGTCAAGATCTCACACATTAACAGCTTAGCAATAAAAGTGTCAAGGAATTCATTAAGTTGGCAACTATTTGAAGCAACAGAGTCAAAGTTCTAATAGAGGAAGATGGAAAGAGCTTTAGTTAGTTTTTAGTGTTTACCTCTGAATACCTTCACCAACTTCCATTCTGCAAAAGCTCCCAATCTTAACGGGTGAACCCACTTCCTTGGATAGATTATCCAGTATTGCCTGTTGGGTTTGAGTGAAAGCCAATGTAAGAACTACACCTAAATAACTAGATCTCCATGTACTAATCCAAAAAAACCCCAAACTCATGCTGTCATGCATGCATAGTGTATGCAACAATATCAAAGTGGAACCCAAGGTTGGTTATCAAAAAAAAAAAAAAAAAAGTGGAACCCAAGGTTGTGAATACCATTCCATACCAGCCAGTACATACCATTTCCATAAAACCAGTACCCTGCTCTCCTCTAATTTTGTTCTGGTTTAAATACCAGCCAGTACCGGGAAATACGGGATGGTACGAGTCATAATTTTTTTTTTTGTTTTTTAGGAGGTAATTCCATAATTAAGGTTTATTTCTACTATTTGGACCTTCAATTTAAAAATATTTTTTACATACCATATGGATCTTGTTTGTTAGAGTTCACTTAGATTTATAGCACAAAGATTTTGTAATCATAAAAAATATTAAATATTACAAAATAAATTTTTTTGAAGAGTGAATAGTGCAACATGGACATTTATTTAGGGATGGAGGGAATAGCTTTCTTTATTTCAGTAAAAATGAGCATCATAATCATTACAACTACTACCTTTTTATTGTTGGATTTTTTGAGCTTTTTAAGTATACATATAGGTATACAAAATACTACGTAATATTTATCACACAAAATCCGAACGGTACCCAAAGCTATACCAGTGCAGGTACGTACTGTACCAATAAGAAAAGCGGTATCGTTACCAGTACAGTAATCAGAACCTTGGTGGAACCAAACGAAAATAGTTCCAACTGACAACAATTTCAAAGTAGCAAGAAGGATTTAAGCAAACGAAACTAAGTATTGAGTTCAAATTTTGCACTGTCAGTACCACCAGCGGGGGTTGCTTCCCCCAAAAAGGAATAAGAACGTACTAAAAAACACCTTCAGACATTGTGATACATAAGATAAACTAGCTAGCAAAGTATACATACGATGACCAGCCCCCGCAAGCCGGTGGGAGTAAAAAAAGGATGAAAAAACACAAATTTTTTGAACAAATGAAATGATTGGAATCCTTGTCCTAACATGAATAAACAGTCTAGTCAAATGTTGGCAGAACTCCAAAAGAGATTTCCATCCACCGAGATGGAGACATTCTTACCTTCACATTTAAGCTATCGTTCACAACAAACTTTTGCTCCATAAGAACTACTTCTTCATAGTATTTTCGTAAACGACCTTCAACCATTTTCTCTATGGCCATCTGAGGCTTCCCTGTACTTTCAGCCTAACAAAGAAAACCACATGAAAGTTCCTTAAAATTTTGAAACAAACCAAAACTAAAGTTAGCCGCAAGAACTGATTCAGTAATTCTCTAACATTGTACTAAATTACTTTGCATGAAAGAGATGAAGTACTGCAGTAAATCAATAATAACCCGTGATGAAGGATACCAGTCAACAATATTAGCTTAATGGTCCCAAGCTGATTTATATGACAATTAGAACACTTTTAAAAGCCTTTCTTCTGTTGGCCAAGAATGCACCAGCAATCTCAAAGTTCCCAGGTGTTGGGATGAATGGATTACTCAACGATCAACCACGTAAAAAATATCTCTGACACTTAAATCACAAACTAAACTCTTTGGAGATACAAGACAGCTAATTTTTCGCTAAGCAATCTCTGAATAGTGATAAAAGATAAAATCTCTGCGAAAATAGACCTAATGGATAACTGCCTTTGAACAACCCAGTTGCCAGAATACAATCTCTATGATACGATCATACTCTCGAAAATTTGTGGAATCAGTTGTGATGCTGATTCTAATGGGTGAGAAGCAATGAATATGACCAAAGTATCGACGAGGAAATTAATTTTAATACAATCAGAAAGTACCTGAGACTTGAGAATCTCACGTTCATTCTCCAATGCATCAGATGAAACGTGATCCCTAGTTAAAAACAAAGGCTTAGCAGCGACTACATGCATTGCCAGTTCTGAACCAACACGCTGGAGAGAATCCAGTGAAGCATTCTTATCCTCTACCTCAAAAGATAAAATTCCAGCAATGCGTCCCAAACCTGGATTAGGATAAGCAAATTTGAGATCCATCTTTTAGTGAAATCCTCTCAGATGTGCAAACTGCTAGGTCAGAAAGAACGTCAGGAAACTAAGAACTGTGCATGGAAAAAGACAATCTTATGCAGATACATAATACATGCATAATTGCATACAAACATACTTTCAGTTTCAGCAAATAATTCAAGCCCTGGGGTTCCTCACATTTCAGAAATAAGATACCTGGTTGAGGGCTTGTATGGAGATATGTTGAAATGATACCCTGCGAAGGAGCAGACATTGCAAAACCCCTCCTGAGTTTGACATTCTCTCCCATTATTGCAGCCAGTTCTGCAATTGCAGTTTGAACCGTCTTTTCACCACTTAATTTAGGATGGTCAAGATTAATTTTCAACTCCTGTACAATGAAAGGAATCAACAGAGACTCTTCAGGCTCTAAAACAAGATTGATATTCAATGCAAGAGCAACACGTTTGAGAATTCGTCGGCACAAGTAAAAGTACAAAATGACATTGTCTAATGACCTTAACATGTCTCAGTATCAAGTAACGCAGCCGAAATGGATCACAATGGTCAATAGAAAGAAGTTGAATTTGAACCCCACTCGTGCAAGACCATTGACATCAAAAGTGAGGAGCTTCTTAAAATTGCTGAACCAGCTCTCAAAATTCTACCGAAGACATTAGACACGCTCAGCCCGGACATTAATAACATGGTTTGGGGGAAAAACATGGGAAACAATAGCATGCAGCCTACACTTATTCATTCTCCATACAGGATATAGTAAGGAGATTGTCAAAGATAATCAGCAATGGCTGGCTTGCATTACAATTATGAAAAGTAAAGACTGGTTGACAATAGTTAAATGTCACAGAATGAGTTTCGTATGCAAAAACAAACTTTGTATGCAAAAACAAACTTTTCCTAAACCAATTTTAGTTCCCGAGCTGAGCCTGGACCAGTGAAAGAATCTAGTCTCCCACAAGTTAAAAACTCGCATAAAAAGAATAGAAAAAAGAACGACAGTTGACTTCGCCAAGAGCAGCATACTTGAGAGTTAGCTTCACTCTTAAAGACATAATATACAAGCCAGAGAGAGTTATTACCTCCAAATTTTCAGGCCTAACAGGGAATGCCCAAGAAACCTGCGGAGAAGAACTTTCAACCAGCAAAGCTAACTTTGCTAGTGATAATGCCTGCAAGAAAAATGATTCAACAAGCATGAGCACAAATCTTTTTCCAATTGCAGCAAAAGGAACCCAGTATTCGTCACGCAATGAAAACCACAAGTTTACATGAGGATTGTGTTGGTTACGGATCTCAAATTTGGTAACTCGAGCCTTCTGAATTCCAAGTAGCTTTGATCCACACATTAAGCAGTGTTTTAAAAATCGGCCTAGTCGGCACCTGGCCGACTCGATTAGAGGTCTAGGCAGTCAACTAGTCGCCGGGGCGATTAATCGCGAACTAGTTGGCGAGGCGGGATTAGTCGGAAAGTTGGGATTAGTCGGCAAATCGGGCCTACTCGGAAACTAGTCGGAGGTAATTTCTTGATGTTTTAAAAAAAAAATTGGGTAAAATATGTGATATTAAAAGGTACAGGGGGAAAACTGTTATTAGTAACAAAGCAAAGATATACAGTAACAAAGCAAAGATATACAATAAGACATAACCTACAGGTCGTATATCCTAATCGTCCTGTTTGAGAAAACAAAGCAGGAAAATCCTAAAGCCCAAATCGATCTCACAACTTGTGCTACTTATGTTTTTCTAACAATTCAAAACTTGGGAAGGAGGGAGGAGAATATATATTCTTAAATAAAAAGAAAGAAAAACCGACTAGCCGATTAATCCCCTAGTCGGTAGTCGGTAGTCGGTAGCCGACTGACGTGGGACTGCCTAAAGTCTTTTAGAACCTTGACATTTAGACAAGTGGGGTCTAGGTAACTATTTATAAAACGTAGGGGGATCCCTGCAATTTAGCCTTGAAGATTTGAAATACCACATATATGTGTTCCATGCTTACATGTTAGTTGAGGTTTCCATAATTTGCAAAGATATAAGGTTTTTCCCTTTATAATTCTGAAAGGGAGAAGTGTTTCCATCTTCAGGTTACAAGATAATGGTTAGAGTTGGACACTTAATAGTATGCACACCAATAGTATCCAGATGAATAAGTTTATCACTAACCAGGTACTGAAATATATCATTTCTTGCAACAAAGTCTGTCTCGCAATTAAGTTCGATGACAGCAACCTTGCTTTCATTTTGTACCAATGCAAGCAAACCCTCAGCTGCAGTTCGAGATGACTTTTTTGATGCCAGAACCACCCCTCTTTTCCTCAGGTCCTTTTGTGCAGCCTCTGCATTGAACCACCATGTTGTTGAAGTTTGGATATGGAAAGACTAAAGGCAAGAGGAAAATAAAACCATGGTTCGTAAATAAAGAAGAGAATAGCCGGACTTGCCAATGTCCCAATTGCAATCAACCAAAGAAGACTTCACATCTTTTATAGGAGCACTTGTTCTTTCCCTCAGCTGCTTTATAAGACTCATCTGCTCTGAAGCAGGAATTTCAACTGCATATCTCCTCAAAAAAAATCCAAAAGCATTGTGTGGATAGGCATGGTTAGAGGTAACAACAGTTCTACATTCTCCAGCTTCAGAAATGGATCTTCCTCTGCTTGCCCAAGTAGAATAACTGCTTCTACTACACATCGGGCTACTCAGCCCCTTAAAAATCATCTCCATAGGACGTTTCACGCCTCGAGAGAAACCCATCTCAAGAATTAATAGTGCCTAACCTACAAATTCCATCAACAAGAACTTCTTTAGCATAGATATCCTACAGATGATCGCGTATGTAAAATGTATCCAACTCAGCTAATCAATAAGAACTAAACCTAAAACCCCAGAACGCGGTAGAGTACCAAACATGACAGAATAAGCTTATAATATGAAAAGTCCCTATCTTGTTCATGAGTAAGAAATGTGTAAGCCTTAAAAATCATCTCAATAGGACGTTTCACATCTTGATAAAAACCCATCTCTAGATTTAATAGTGCTTAACATATAAAATTCATCAACAGAAGCTTAATTAGCTCAGATGACAAGCAAATGATCCTATATGAGATGTTTCACAACTCAGCTCATTAATAAGAACTAAAACATACAAACCTAGAACACGCGGTACAGTACCAAACATGACTAAATAGGCTTATAAATATGAAAAGTCACTATCTTGTCCATCAACAGAAACTTCTTTAGTATACATATTATACAAGTTAGACAAATGATCGTGTATATGAGATGTTCGTCAACTCAATCATGAATAAGAACTAAACCCTAAAACCCATTTGACACGGTACAGTATCAACATGACTGAATAAGCTTGTAAGTACAAAAAGTCACTATATTGCTCAACAACATAAACTTCTTCAGCATAGATATTATAATGTTACACAAGTTAGACAAATGATCGTGTATATGGGATGTTTCTCAACTCAGCTCATCAAAGAAATAAACCCTAAAATCCATATCACGCGGTACAAGACCAAACATGACTGAATGAGCCTATAAACATGAAAAAGTCTCTATCTTGTTCATGAGTGAGAATCCCGAGAAATGTGTAAGCCTTAATTCCCTTCATGATCATTCTACTTCACAATCATTCAACTAATGATTAAAATTTGCGTAGGAATCTTTCAATATCCCGAATTGAAATTGGAACAGCTTAAGTGTACATTTGTCCGTCTTTTCGGCATTTCTTCGAACATGTAGAGGGCATTGAACGGGGAAGAGAAGGACATATCTAAAAACCAATTACACTCGCAAAAAATAACTCATGAGGTTGGGAAAATTCGATTGAAAGAAAAACTGACCGATGCGAAGTGAAGCTTTAAATCGAGAGTTGAAATGCGGCAACGAGAGTGAACTGAGCAGCTTCACAAAACACACGCCTAAGTTAATTCGGGTTTTTATATATGCGGAATAATAACCCAAGTTTGGGAGCTTATAAAATGCACACCAATTTAGTCGCAGTACACTTCAATTCTTTTTATTATTTGTTGTTTTGGGCCCTTGTTAAAAAGTTTGTATCTAAACCCACCCTGATCTTTTCGTATTTGCAAAAGAACTCCAAACCCACCAAAACCTCAACCAAACACCCAAACCCAGGCTTTATGACCACCGACGCGGCTACGCCCATAACATCAATTTAGCCTCCCATTGAGTTTCGACAATAGTACTCTTCCTACAAAACCTACGAACAACAACAATTATGACAAAACTTAGCCTTTGGGCCTTTCTATAAATAATATCTCGAAACAGATTACCAAAATTCTTTTACAAATTTATCTCTTTCTAGTAAATTTACATGTAATGATTTTGTTAATGCCTCCCTGTTTCATTAGAGGGGCTTTTTGGTTTTTTAGGATTTTTTTAGTTGATGTATTGTGAGAGAATAATCAGGATAAAAAAGTACAACAAAGCCCCTTAGCGGAAAAAGTTAAAGTTGATGACCTGCCAATTTCAAAACTTTGAAAGTAATATACATATTCCTCTGAGTTAACCAATTTTGTGTTAGATTGTACAACAAATTTCTTATTACACAACTTTTAGAAGTAAGAAATAAGATATATGCATCATAGAATATTATAAATCAATTTCAAGAGTTCTAGTCGCTGGATTAGTTGAGGTAGACATAAGTTAATCAAACACCTTGAGCTCTAAAAAATGTGGAAACTATATTAGCTCTTGCATAATGACTGTGGTTAGAATTGAAAACAAGAGATTCTATCCGAGAGACAACACTTGCTGTTCTAACAAAAATGCTAAAACCACACAAAAACGTGCACACAAATACACAAACTCAATCTCTATTCATTGTGAGTCCCACATGCACTGTGTGGGACTCACAATTACTGTGAGTGGAGTTTGTACTTGTAATGAATGTGTACAGAGACCATTTTGGTGTGCAGAAGCTCCATCTCAAATTCAGGCCCATATTAGATTTCTCATAAAAGCCCACTTAACTGCCCAGCCCATTTACGCAGTAAACTACTGTAGTAAACTCAAGGCCGAGGTCAGTTAACCCCTAGATCTAAATCTAACTCGAGTCATCCATTTATATATACTGACACAAATATCAACAATCAATTCCAGAAGAAACTGCAATTCTCGCGATATAGATTCTACGCCTCCCGATCTGGAGCCTGACTGATTCGATCGGCCTCTGGTACTTCTTCAATCTCTCACTACTCTCTCTCTACACTTACTTTCTTGCGTGTATGTAGATCTACAGTAACACAGCGTTCGTTTCACGCTTTTACCGGATTCAGAATTGAATCTTCTCTGTTATTTCTCTTCGACATGGTCACTTGTGCGGGTTTGTTAATCTGTTTGTTCTTGGAATTGGGTTTTTTTTTTTAATCAGATTTGTTTTAGTTATGTGATCTGGCTTTTCAATATGCTAGATTTGGAGTGGTGGGCTGTTGAATTTTCAGTGGTTTCAGCTTGGTTTTAGGTTATCTTTTGATCGATCTGTAGGTTTTATTAGTCGAGAACTGTGTCACGGGGAAGGTTTATACTTATACTTATGTTACCGCCAATATCGTAGCGAATCCAAAGCGTTCCCCAAGGTTTTCCAATAAAAAAAAAAGGACCTTATTATGGAAGAAACCTCGAGAGAATGGAATTATGGCGAGAGAAAATATAAAAACTATCAGTCATTATGGAATGTAATACTTGGTTTTGGTAGGTGTTTACCGCTTGGAAGTGTAAGTTCTATTTTTTTTTTTTTCATTATCTATAGAAGCCTACAATCCTAGCGTACCACAATATAGGCATGTGGTACTGAGATCCCGTTTCTCCTAGGGCTGCGTTCTAGGTGACATAGGTTTATGCCCTAATGAGTTATGTTTTTGTTGGTTCCAAAACGGTATATTTGATTTTGGCGATCCCCAAAGATTTTCTAAAACCAATCAGATCAGATGCAACAAACAAGAAAACTAAAGTGAATGGAGCTTGGCTATGGAGAAATGTTAAAAAAATTGGTCATTACATTTCTAGAAATGTGTTCTGCATGAATAATTAGTGAGTAATTTTTCCTATCCCTATCTCGTTCCTGTTTCGTTTTCTGTTCCCATTTTTGGTACTGGTAGGCTATGCATTCAAGTTAATATTGGTTGAGAACCTCCAGTAATTTGTTCCATTTGGTCAGTTTCCTGACAATCCCATCTCTCTGTATATGTACCCACAGAAGTTTATGGCCATACCCCCATGCATGCATGCATGCTAGTATGTATTCTTATTCAATATAGATAGGAGAAACGTGTTGATAATGCATTTGAAATCGGAAGAGTTAGATTTAGAGGCACAATGGTAAGTTGGTAACTATGGTGTCCCTACGTTCTGAATAGTTTGCTGTGTAGTTATTTGTATAAGTCACGCAATATATCTGTATCTGGATACTTGGTTTTCTTATAAAAAGGAGGTTGAAATGCAGCTGGCTTCTTCTTTTTACTTTTTTGGTAGTGCTCTCTACTTTTGTCGCTAGAGAAAATTTGACTGGTATTGAGCGGAAAATGAGCATAGAAATAGCATAATTATTCTATGAGGTTGAACCAATACTTGATTTAGGGAACCATTACGAACTGTACCGTAACAAAACCAGTCATTGCTGTAACCCGTCTTTGGTTGTCTTTTATGAAGAAGCTGGCTACGAGACCTACGGCGGATGTGGTCATAAATCCACAAAAGAGTCCGCCTGGTGGGTAAGAAGCACAGATACGGATACAGACATGACACATGGACAAGTCATTTCTTTGAAAATTAGGACACGGGCACTTCGGGGACACGTCAAAAGTAAAATGTATTTGGCATTACAGAGGCATGTTATGTTTTCAAATAACAGCCAAAATAATTATTTCTATCACATTTATAACAACAGGAAGATACAAATCAATGGTCTGCATGTAAGTATACATAATACGTGAACTATACATGTGGAAAATTTGCACTCCGGACTGAGTTTTAAAAATTAACTTCTTTCTTAGCATGCTCTGAGAGTGTCACCAACGAATCCTAGAGTATGCACAACATTTCTGAGTATGAGAAATATAATTGAAATTGGACAAGTATTTAGGCATGTCCGACCTGTGTTGGGAGTGTTGTGTTGTGTCCTTGACCGATGTGTGTCGGACACGAATTAGCGAGGCAGGTAAAGGTATCTTCTTAGCTTGGTGGGTTTGATCAGGTCCATAATAGGGTAGGAATATGAAAAGGATAAGTAATGTGGAGGCTATTAGAAGGGATGAGTGATACGGACTACGGAGGGCATTTGTACTACCTTATGATGTTTGACTGTGGTAAGACATAAAATGTGATTGATATGGAAAATAGATTTGGGCCTTTGATTGTGATGACTGATGTTGTAGTATCCACTTCGGGATTGGCAAAACCATGAAGGAGGTGGTATTACTATTTAGTAATGTGTTTTGGCCTTTTGGGGGATTAGCAGCTCCATTGGACTCAACCCTCGTAATCCCACTCCTGGAGAAACGAAATGAGTATAACAAACAAAATACATCCGAAAACTTGTACCCTCAATGGGATTAAGAATCTTGTTCCAAATGTCAAACCCCTAATCCGTCCTTAAATTGTTTTTCAAATAAATATGATACTTTGTTGGTATTATGGGTGCAAGAGGGTTGGGGGAGGGATGTTGGATCTGCCTCGTGGTTGTCAGATTTGCCTTGGAGTCTGACAGATATTTTACTTTTGCAGATTGATGTTGAATAATCTTGCGACTGTAGCTTAGCTTGAGAACAGTTCATAAATCTGCTATTTTTCCCTTTGCCAGTTCGATGGATTATTCATTGATCTCAAAGAGGAAATGTTGGTTTGCATTCATCCATGTGGCTATTGTTTTAAATGCTTGCAATGGCTTTTACCTGCCTGGAAGCTACATGCGCACATATTCGACGAAGGAAGAGATCTATGCCAAAGTTAATTCTCTGACCTCTATTGAGACAGAGCTTCCGTTCAGCTACTACAGTCTTCCTTACTGCGAGCCGCTTCAGGGAATAAAGAAAAGTGCTGAGAATCTCGGAGAACTCCTTATGGGCGATCAGATTGACAACTCTCCATACCGTTTCCGAATGAACGTTAATGAGTCTGTATTCCTCTGCACCACATCTCCATTAAGTGAGCACGAGGTAAAGCTCTTGAAACAGAGAACTCGTGATCTGTATCAAGTAAATATGATTTTGGATAACTTGCCAGCCATGAGGTATGCCCAAGCCCAACAGAATGGAGTTAAAATTCAGTGGACTGGGTTTCCTGTTGGTTATACTCCGCCTAATAGCAATGAAGATTATATCATCAATCACCTCAAGTTCACTGTTAAGGTGCATGAGTATGAAGGGACTGGTGTAGAGATACTTGGTACTGGGGAAGAGGGTACGGGTGTAATTTCAGAAGCTGAGAAGAAAAAGGCTTCTGGATACGAGATAGTTGGTTTTGAGGTTGTACCTTGCAGTGTCAAATATGACCCCGAAGTGATGTCAAAACTTCATATGTATGACAGTGTTGACTCTGTGAGTTGCCCGATGCAACTCGACCAATCTCAGATAATAAGGGAGCGAGAGAGGATATCATTCACTTACCAGGTTGAATTTGTGAAGAGTGACATTAGATGGCCATCTCGATGGGATGCTTACCTGAGGATGGAAGGTGCCCGTGTCCACTGGTTCTCCATCCTAAACTCGCTGATGGTTATCTTTTTCTTAGCTGGCATTGTTTTTGTTATATTTTTACGGACTGTGAGACGGGATTTGACAAGGTACGAGGAACTAGACAAGGAAGCTCAAGCACAGATGAATGAAGAGCTTTCTGGGTGGAAGCTTGTTGTAGGGGATGTTTTCAGAGAACCATATCACCCAAAGCTACTGTGTGTAATGATTGGAGATGGTATTCAAATAACGGGAATGGCTGTCGTCACTATTGTTTTTGCTGCCCTTGGTTTCATGTCACCAGCTTCTCGTGGAATGTTATTAACTGGTATGATAATCCTCTACCTCTTCCTAGGGACAGGTGCTGGTTATGTTGGTGTACGTCTATGGAGAACAATTAAGGGGACTTCAGAAGGTTGGAGATCGGTTTCCTGGTCAATTGCTTGCTTCTTCCCCGGAATTGTTTTCATTATTCTCACAGCTCTAAATTTCATTCTCTGGGGAAGCAAGAGTACCGGTGCTATTCCCATTTCCCTTTATTTTATCCTCCTTTCGCTCTGGTTCTGCGTTTCTGTACCTCTCACCCTTTTGGGAGGACTCCTGGGAACAAGAGCTGAGCCCATTCAATACCCAGTACGGACTAATCAGATCCCAAGAGAAATCCCAGCACGAAAATACCCATCATGGCTTCTTGTTTTGGGGGCTGGGACTCTTCCTTTTGGAACCCTCTTCATTGAGCTCTTCTTTATCCTTTCTAGTATATGGCTTGGAAGGTTCTATTACGTATTTGGATTCCTACTTGTTGTCCTTTTATTGTTGGTGGTTGTATGTGCCGAAGTATCTGTGGTCCTTACCTACATGCATCTCTGTGTTGAGGATTGGCAGTGGTGGTGGAAGGCATTCTATGCATCTGGTTCTGTTGCTCTCTATGTCTTCCTATACTCCATCAATTACTTGGTTTTTGATCTTCAGAGTTTGAGCGGGCCTGTATCTGCTATACTTTACCTTGGCTATTCACTGATCATGGCAATTGCAATCATGTTGTCTACTGGTACCATTGGCTTCCTCATGTCGTTCTACTTCGTCCACTACCTGTTCTCCTCGGTGAAGATTGATTGAGAAAGTTACATTCGCGAATCTTCATTGGCCTGCTGAAGTCTTGTGGCGCTAAAGGTAGAAGGATAAAATCCAACGTTTTTGCTTTTCCTACATATGCCATACCATCGTGTTGCACTGAATCAGGAGCCTGTTATAGTTTACTGTGTTTCACAAGGTTACGTGATTTAAACAGTATCGAAGTTGTGATTCAGGTTATGTTATTGTCACTATGTCCTCCTGTCTTTAATTTTTCACTTTGAACTAGTTGGAACTGCTAATTGATTGAACTTTTATCTTTGTATTATGTTTGATTTGTGGTTAAAACGAAAGAAAGGTTGAAATGGGATGGGTTCTTCATGTTATTTTCTCTCTGAGCAGCCTGTCTCTCTAATGCCACTCCACTCAAAAACTGCTGGCTTAGACTAGTTATGGAGAAAATTTTCAGTGCCGAGCAGGCACTAGTGGCACTGACACGTGGTGTCGGTTGGCTCATCCGGGCCATTTATCTGTGCGTTGGACGGCCCAGATCTGTTGGGGTAAATTTACCCTTCAAAATTTATATAGATGCCACTGAATAACCCAGCAGATCCGGGCCATCCTAAACACGGATGGACGGCCCGGATGAGCCGACTGCCACCCTGTGCCTGCTCGTCACTGAATTTTTTCCCCTAGTTATGGCCTTTTGATTTCGTACTTTTGGGTTGTATTCTCGTACCCCGAAGCAGGTAAGGATTAGCCTGAATTGTTGCATGATTCTTTCAACCATGCGTTAGAACATTCAAATAATTTCTCGTGTTGATTCAGATACAAAAATGTCAGGAGAGATTAGTCACGCGATAACCGTGAGCCTTTTCCATCACATATTGATATTTGCTCTTTCTTGAACTTAACACATTGATGTGGTGGAAAATGGGCGGGTGCTGCAAGGCACCATGTGGTAGTGCACTGAGAGCAATGAATATTTTTTCACTAGGCGCCCTACAGGACCTACCTTTTGTGAGATGGTTGTGTCTACAAAGAGAGAAACTTGGGTGCTGAGCAAATATTTGCACACGTGGTGTTAAGCGCGCATTTCGGCCATTTTGGTTCGCCCAGATTGTTCCAACCCTTCTCTATCTCAAATTTGGATCGTCCAAAATATTTTTGGACGACTGAGATAAGCGACGGGTACTGCTACGTGGTACTTATCCAGCACGCAAGTTTTACTCGTCTACAGAAGTTTTGAGGGCTGCATGGAGCAGCCAACACTTTCAAGAACTTACTTGGGAACCGAAGGGAGTTTTGTTTTCGACTTCTTTCTTTCTTGGTGGCACTAAACCGCAAAAGTTCAAACCTTAAAAACATTCAAAGTACAAAAGAGAGAAGAAACTAGCTGTGAAAGTCGATAGGTAGTCATGAAACAGAAAAAAAAGTTGACGTCCAAGATGTGATCCCCCACGACTTAGCCGGAATCATCACCGCCTTCTCCAGCCGCTCCGTTTTCACAAATACTTATTTCCCCAACATCAAAATTCAAATAGGTTGAGGTTGGGTCCTCTTCCGAATCTAATAGCCGAAAAGAACTGGTCAAAACAAAAAGAATTGGTCAAAACGAAAAGGAATGAAATTGAGGTGGGAAACTTTGGCTATGGAAAATGCAGAAATTGTGCATTAGGTCAGGAAATGGAAGCTAAAGAAGTGAGCGAACTTCTTCTTTATCTTACTCGTTTGCGTCGGCTGGTGGCACAACACTTGATGATCCTGGTCCTGGAAAAGGTGGTGCGGCTGATTTTACCTTTCGTCGATTGCCTGGAACAAGAAATTAAGTCTAGGCAATGATAAAAAAAATAAAAAATCTAGGCTTAGATATGCACATAAAATAAATGTAGAAGCTCATGGTCTGAAGGGAAATAATTTTAACACTCTGAAAATGAAATTTCATACCCTGATACGCTCACCCTATTTGAGTGTGTATGACGTACTACATCCCTTAAATTGCCTTAAATTCATAACATTAGTCTTGAACTTAGAACTTTCGTACATCAGTTCATAATATATGGTTATAAATTTCTAATATATATTTTATATTCATGATATTCGTATGTTATGAATAAAGAAACTTTAAATAAATGTGATGAATTTCTATGCAGATCTTATAGATGTTTATGCAAATGTGACGAATCTCACACAATATTTTATAAATTTCTATAAAAAAAAAACAAATGAATTCGAAGTGATTTAGTAGGTACATATTTTGCACATCCAAATAGAAGTAGTGTATTGTAGTATTGTACCCTTTTCCCACACACACATACATATAGTAGAACACATCAAACTTCAAAGAATCTATTTTTGTAGGTCCATGGTGGCACCACATGAATTGATGAATAACACTTTGAAAACGATCTTTTTTGTCCACCAGCCAGTTGTTTAAAATTTGAAATACCTTATAATTGCAGTTATATTCACAAGTGCATTGGGCTTCACACTACACTTTGTTGTGGAGCCCACCATACACTACAATATGTTTGCAACAGTACCAAAGAAGGAGCTTAATTCAATGAGGTAGAGCTCATTCATACGAACGTACATGAATACACATCTATTGTTAGTTTATTCACAAGTACAAACTTATCTTAGCACTCATACAATGAGAATTTGCTAATTTCTTTTTTTTCCTATCGTTTTATTTATTTTATTTGGGAGAACCATTTTGTTCTCTCCAGCTATTCGACCTAGCTATTTTACATTCTTTTGTATTTATCTATACATACATCTCTTACTAATCAATGCTTGCCTTCTTCTAAAAGAAGTAAAACCCACATGGAAAAGTAGTGAGCTTGCTCAGGCGTGTAGTTAGCAATTCCTGACTGTTAATCTCCGAAATCGATGGTTTGGATCTAAGCACTCTTACTGGTAAAAGTTTACTCTTACCGGTAAGAGTATACATAGCTAAACCATTGATTGCCGAAATGGAAGGCTTGGATGCTCTACACGCCTGTAGTGAGCAACCCCCCGATTTAAAAGACGCTACTTTTTTGCAATAGGAGATTACTCCCTCCGTCCCCATTTTATAGTCCCAGTTTGCACTTTTTGTTGTCCCAAAAAAAATGTCCCATTTCAAAACTAAATGGGCAATAGGTAATAAATTATCTCTTTTACCCCTCATTTTGAAATTATTACTACTAAAAAATTAAGAAAATGTAATGATTGAAGGGTAAAATGAGAAAAGTAGATTTTGAAAAGTGCAATGATTGTGTTTCCTTATTTAGTTGGAATCCCCAAAAGGGACCATAAAATAGGGACGGAGGGAGTACATATTAAACAAAAATAATGGAAACAAGAATGAAGAATGAAGAATGAAGGGTTGAAGCTACCAGTTTTGTGTGGCTTCCTGCATATCTTCCTTTCACACTTACCAAGCCTGTATTTCTGTGACAAAACCAAATAGAAAACCATGAACATAAGGTATGACAACAAGTTTCACTTATCTTGGAACTCGATCTTAGGCAGTGTTTGGATCTCTAATATTTCAGGAGGGATTTTGTAAATGGAAAAGAAGTGCACGGTATATAATGAAGTAGAATTTCTGTATTTCCTTTTACTTTCAAAGATCCATACAGGAATTCAAACAAAGGATTTCACTAACAAACCTGCAAGTGGCTCTTCACCTGGTAAAGAGTGAGTCCGTTCATGTTCATCACATCCATGATAGCCTTTGGTGTAGCCTCTGCAAATTGATCATATATGTTATTTCTTGAATATGAGAGACCTTGAGGTTAAATAATACATTCAAGTGCCTAAAATTTTTTATGCCAATCAAAACCCTAATACTAACTTGATAAGTCAATTCACATAGAATATTGATTCCTAATGGAGAATTAGTACGATAACAAATTAAGAACAGAAAAAGTAGATATCATTTCACGTTGTCATGAAAATGATAGATACTGAAGTGCTTCAAGATCCCTCCCCACCACACATTTGTTTGGATTTTCCACATATTGTGGCCGTTATAACACCAATGAGTGGCGGGACGATCCCTGGGAGCATTTTTCTAGAAGCATTGAATGATTAATTTTTTTCATGAAAATCCAATTAGAAGGAGAAGAAGAAGAAAGGTTTGAAGATTCAACATCAAATGTACTACAAAATAAAATACCTCACATTCAGTTGAGCAACAAATTAATATTGCATTTATGGAAAAGCTAGATGAGACTAGAAATAAGAGTTGTATATCAGAAAAGATACAAGAGAGAACTTTCAAGAAATGATTTGGTAGGGGAATATTTTGCCTACTATTTTGAGAAATACATTAAATTAACCAACCCTAAAGATATGCTAGATACCAAAAAGACGCGTGTACGAAAAAGCAAACAAAATTTTTGGAAAGAAATCTGAATGACCCAATTGGAAAACATATATAGCATCGAAATCATTTATCGAAAATGACAAATCTCTCATAACAATGCTAATTTGAATCCATCCTTACGCGCCAAACCTCCTAACGGATTTGAAACTAGAAAGATACAGTAACATGCAAAACAAATGAACAAAAAATTTAAAGCAAACTTAAACAAAGGATTTATGTCCAGCGTACACAAAAATAAACAAGAATTTTAAGCGACGAAGAAAGAGAGCAGAATATTAATCCAAGTTATCAAACCAAACAAATCAATATGGTCTTACCCATTATTGAAAATCACGAATTTTCCTACAGTGAAGTTGACTGAAAATTGGTGACACACTTTGATAGCAGAATTTGATGATAAGTTAACCTCAGATTAAGTGACGCTGCAAACTGAATTAATTAATTAGAGATGTCTCAAAAAAGAAAAGAAAAGGAAATTACTATTCGTTAGTAATAATGAATTTAATATGGAGTAAAATTTTAAATAGAAATACAACTCAGATCTTGCTTTTTTTTTTTTCACGGAACTCAGATCTTGCTAGGATTAGTTGATATCATTAAATGAGAGTAAAGATTTTAATTGAAATACAATGCGGCAAAAATTGTGGGTTCAAACTGAATTAATTAATTAAAAATGTCTCAAAAAAAAAAGGAAATTAGTATTAGTTAGTAAAAATAAATTTAATATGGTGTAAAGTTTTAAAGAGAAATACAACTCAGATCTTGCTAGGATTAGTTTATATCATTAAATGAGAGTAAAGATTTTAATTGAAATACAATGCGGCAAAAATTGTCGGTTCAAAAATTTAATCAAATTTTTTTTTTTTATCTAAGAAAACATAGAAAGGTAGACGCTGCTTAGGCTTTTCCACATTGCCATTTTTTTAAAATCCAAGTCATGCTACACCCAAAAAACCCTAATTCAATTGTCAAAATCACATCATAAGCGCACGCAAACCAACACACTCTCTCTCGTGATCATATAATACGTATTCACATGCACCATCACGCATCGAGTCATCTATCCTGTTGCTAGGACATAAACGCGACAATTTACTTAGTTGAATTTTAGATCGAGTCCAACCTATCTTTCTGATCCGATTAAGAACTACATAAACACGCGCGCGCACACACAAATGATACAACTAAAGAAAGTTGAGAGGGAGTTACTAACTAGATGGTCCTCCCAGACGATTAATAGCCTCAACAAAACAAGCATGGAGCTCTGTGGTCCACCGAAGCCTAGGTTTGACATCATTGGTCATAGTAATGAGTGGGTGATGTGAATTCTCTTGAACTTGAAAATGGTGTTGATGATGCAGAGGATCAATGGGGAACTGATTCATCCTTTGGTTGGGATGATGAGGGAGATAGGCTGCAGGTATCAGTCCTGGATGCATGTTTCACTCTCTTCTCTCTCTAGTTTCTCTCTCTATGTCTAATTAATGTCTCTCTCTCTCTCTGTCTTTCTTCTCAGTGGACCCTGAAACAAACAAACATATACTGGCATACAAACACGCCCTTGCCACCTCACTTTACATATTTGCTCGAGGACAAAACACCCATGTGTATATTGTTTTATATACATATGAGGTTGTTTTGGTCAACTAACCTCGTTAAATGTGACGGAGTCCGGATTTTGGTTTGAGGTGGCGCTGTTAATTTAATATTGTCAATACTATTTTTTCACAATCTCTCCTAAAACTATTCGGTGTTAGGAAAGGTTCAGTTAAGTTTTTTTATGGCAATATTCGAGATTGAACCCGCAAGTCTGTTTTTAGAGAAGTCGCGTAGAGTGACATTGCATAACAAAATTAATGGGGCCACCCCGGCTCAACAAACATGAGTTTGTTGGTAATGTTATATATTTTTTGTTAGAAATTCAGGCTTTGGATAAGGTTTTATTTTATTTGTAAATCAAAAATAAAGGTTTGATTGAATTTTTCTGTAGTCTTTAAATGAAAGTCTTTGAAATATATTTTTGTGATCCGAACTGTTCATATTTTAAAACTTTAGTCTTTAATTCTTGATCATTTGCACCGGACAATTCCTAAAAAAGAAAAATTAGCTATAATGTCTAGACAGTAATTTCAAACTGTACGGCATAATTGAATTGTGACCACACCATTCTATATTTTTTTCCGTATTTTATTTTCTTTGTAAAACATTATACTCAGTTAAAAATAATTTAATATACAGGTAAAACATTTACAACGGCTTTTTTTTTTTTTTTTCTTTTCTGAAATGAAGGTAAGAATTTGCAAGCAAGCTGCAAGCGACAAGGTGGCGATGAAACCGAGGATCGAAGGTTTTGCATTGGCCTGTTCAGTGGAGCGTGCTTTACACGTGCGGGGGTCAGAGATTGCACAAACCACAAAGTGAGATTGAATCGATCTGGGTTGGGATTGGTGGGCCCTAAGAGCTGCATGCAGCAATACGTGGAAAAGACTTCCAAGAGACTTTCAATGTGTTTGGTGGAGGTCCTTTTTTTCACCGGGTTCGTTCATGTTGTTTTGTTTGATTGTTCTTTTGGTTTGGAAACAGCTTTGTATCTTGGATTGCAGAGCGCCGTTCGCGTGATCTCATTGTTTCAAAAATGGTTTTAATGAACAGATTAGCAATACTTTCGCAATTTCAAACAATTGATTGTCGAAATGAGCCGGTCCTTTTGGTATAGTCAGGGATATACTATCTTGGATTCACAATGTCGACCCATGGTGTGTTTAGACATGTTGGGCGGAACCAAAACTCAAGTATATTGGAGTCAAATACTTCAAGTAAGTTTTGCAAAAATGGTAAAATGTAGCAGTTTTATTGGATTCTTGGGCTTGCCGCTTGCCCCAACGGAAAGGGAAGAGCTTTGCCTGGATTTGGGCAGGTTCGATTCCTGAGCGATACAATGTGTACTCAGTGACCGAGGCTGTGGTTTACACCTTATGAATAGATCCAATAAGTGGCCCTACTATCGGGTCTAGCTAATTCATGTAGATTATTACAAACTATACCAAAATTTTGCCAAGTGATTTGGCTCGGCCCTTGTCTTTAAATAGATATGATGTACATTTAATTAGGGTTCAAGTTGCAGGATTGTAAGATGACTTAAAATCATTTGACGAAAGGGGAAAAAGGAATACCAGAAGTATTACATTCACCAATTTTGATTTAATAGAGGTTGCGCAATGGGAGCACATACGTTCGGTTACTCCTTGTTATAAACGGATGAATAAAATTGGACTCCGATATTGATTGTTTGGAAATAAGAAAGAATTTGACTATTGTGTTTTCTCCTACTACCGAAGGGCATGCCACGACCGAAGCCCCCTCTTTCAGTTATGCGCGATCAAACCATACTATATACTCTTTCAACGACTAGTCATTTCAGAAACATCTAGCTACACATTCAAAATAAACAAACACTCACACACACTGAAAAGCCTATCCATGCGAGTGTGTGCAAGTTGTGCGTGTCTCTCTCATGAAAGACTCATTCTTGCCTCTTTGTTGCATGGAACAGATAAACTAGTTCAAGTCGCATATGTTGATCCCTACAGTCATGGAAAACTCCCCCATGACTCATCCGGAATCATCACCGCCTTCATTGGCCACTCCATTTCTACAAACACTTGTCTCCTTAACATCAAAATTGAGATATGTTGAGGTAGGGTCCTCGTCCGAATCCATTTGGTTCTCTCTCCCTCTTTCACATTGTTCGGCGAACCCATCCGAGAAGATAGGTGAATGCCCAATTGAAGACAAGTAGGTGTTGATGGAAGAATGTTGGTTTTCTTCGGAAATCTTCAACGGCCGAAAAGAACTGGTCAAAACGAAAAGGAATGGAATTGAGGTGTGAAACTTTGGCTATGGAGAATGCAGAAAAGTGTGCACTAGGTCATAAAAAGGAATTATGCTAAAGAAGTGAGTGAACTTCTTCTTTATCTTACTTGCTTGCGTCAGCTAGTGGCACAAAGCTTGACGATCCTGGTCCTGGCAAAGGTGGTACGATTGATTTTTCTTTTCGTCGATTGCCTGGAACAAGAAATTAAGTCTAGGCTATGATAAAAAAAAATAAAAAAATCTAGGCTTAGATATGCGCATAAAATAAATGTGGAAACTGATGGCCTTGAGAGAAATGTTTTTTAACACTTTCATAATGAAATTTCATACCTCGAAGAAACTATATTATGCTCACCCTATTTGGGTGTGTATGACGTACACCCCTTAAATTGCCTTAAATTCATAACATTAGTTCTGAACTCAGAATTCTCGAACATCAATTCATAATATATGGTTATAGATTTATAATATTAGTTTGTATTCTTGACATTCATATGTTATATATGGATATAGAATCTTTATATAAATGTGATGAATTTCTATGCCGATCTTATGAATGTTTATGCAAATGTGATGAATCTCACACAAACTTTTATAAATTTCTATATAAAAACAAATGAATTCGAAGTGATTTAGTAGGTACATATTTTATACATCCGAATAGAAGTAGTGTATTGTATTATTGTACCCTTTTCCCACACACATACATATAGTAGAACATATCAAACATCAAAGAATCTCTTTTCGTAGGCCCATGGTGGCACTGCATGAATTGGTGAATAACACTCTGAAAACAACCATTTTTGTCCACCAACTAGTTGTTCAAAATTGGAAATAACTTATAAATCACATTATATGCACAAGTGCGTTGGGCTTCAAATTACACTTTGTTGTGGACTCATCATGCACTACAATATGTTTGTGACAATATCAACGAAGGAGGTTAATTCAATGAGTTAGAGCTCACTCATACGAACATACATGTATACTGGAGTACAATTTATTATGAGAATTTGCTAATTTCTTTTTTTTTTTTATCGTTTTATTTTATTTTATTTGGGAGAACCATTTTGTTCTCTCTAGCTATTCAATCTATTTTACATTCTTTAGCATTTATTTATACATACATCTCTTACTAATCAATGCTTGCCTTTTTCTAAAAAAAGTAAAGCCCACATGGAAAAGTAGCGAGCTTGCTCACTACAAGCGTATAGTTAGCAATCCCTGATTGTTAATCACCATAATCGATGGTTCAGATTCTCCTAAGCTCTTTTACAGGTAAAATTATACTCTTATCGGTAAGAGTATACCAACATATCTGAATCATTGATTGCTGAAATGGACGGCTCGGATGCTCACTACACACCTGTAGTGAAGGTCCCTCAGATTTAAAAGACACTACTTTTTTGCAATAGGAGATTACATATTAAACAAAAATCATGGAAACAAGAATGCAGAAAGAAGGGTTGAAGCTACCATTTTTTTGTGGCTTCCTGCAGATCTTCCCACCACACCTACCAAGCCTGTATTTCTGTGACAAAACCAAATAGAAAACCATGAACATAAGCTATGACATCAAGTTTCGCTTATCTTGGAACTCCATCTTAGGCCGTGTTTGGATCTCTAATATTTTTGGAGGGATTTGTAAATGGAAAAGAAGCACACGGTATATAATGAAGTAGAATTTCTGTACTTCCTTTTCCATTTAGAGATCCATACATAAATTCAAACAAAGGAATTCACTAATAAACCTGCAAGTGACTCTTCAACTGGTAAAGAGTAAGTCCTTTCATGTTCATCACATTCATGATAGCCTTTGGTGTAGCCTCTGCAAATTGATATATGTTATTTCTCAAATATGAGTGACTCTTCAACTGGTAAACAAAGGAATTCTTATTGGTTGAGATAGCTGGTGTGGATCCCACCAAAAAATGACATCATTCTTACCAAAAAGTATATTGTAGGGGTGAGACCTATACAATTTCAACTAATAAAATGACGGGTAATATTCCCCTTCTTTTAAGTAAGGTAAACGAAATCGCACTCGGGGTGCAATGGTCTTGGGACCTTGTTTGGAAAATTGTATGTTCTCAAGAGTCACATCCATCCTGCTTACCCCATAAAGTGAATAGAATCAACTAGTCTAAGCCAAAGTATTTGAGGCTTATAAGTACAATTGTTTGACTTCACCCTTAATGCAATCTCTTCCACCAATCTTCACCATTTCCAAAAAATCACATTTCAAAAACAAAATGTAGAATATTTAATTTTACATTCAACATCAAATGTACTACAAAATATAATTCCTCATTCAGTTGAACAACAAATAAATGCATTCGTGGAAAAGCTAGATGAGACTAGAAATAAGAGTTGTATATCAGAAAAGATACAAGAGAGAGCATTTTCAAGAAATTATTTGGTAGGGGAATATTTTGCCTACTATTTCAAGAAATACATTAAATTAACCAACCCTAAAGATATGCTAAATACCAAAAAGACGCGTGTACGAAAAAACAAAGGAAAAGTTTGGAAGAAAATCTGCACGAATGACCCAATTGGAAAACATATATAGCCTCGAAATCATTTATCGAAAACGACAAATCTTTCATAATAACAAAAATTTGAATCCATCCTTACGCGCCAAACCTCCTAAAGGTTTGAAACTAGAAAGATACAGTAACATGCAAAACAAATGAACAAAAAATTTAAAGCGAACTTTAAACAAAGGATTTATGCCCGATGTACAAAAAAATAAAACAAAATTTTAAGCGACGAAGAAAGAGAGCAGAATATTAATCCAAGTTATCCAACCAAACAAATCAATATGGTCTTACCCATTATTGAAAATCACGAATTTTCGTAGAATGAAGTTGATTGAAAATTAGTGACACACTTTGATAGTGACTTATACAAAGCTAAAAACATCAAGAATCAAAGACAGATTTTTTTTGATGATAAGTAAACCTCAGATTAAGTGACGCGGCAAACTGAATTAATTAATTAAAGATGTCTCACAAAAAGGAAATCACTACTACTAAGTAATAATAAATTTAATATAGTGCAAAGTTTTAAATATAAATACAACTCAGATCTTGCTAGGATTAGTTGATATCATTAAATGAGAGTAAAGATTTTAATAGAAATACAATGCGGCAAAAATTGTGGGTTCAAACTGAATTAATTAATTAAAGATGTCTCAAAAAAAAGAAAGAAAAGGAAATTACTATTAGTTAGTAATAATAAATTTAATATGGTGTAAAGTTTTAAATAGAAATACAACTCAGATCTTGCTGGGATTAGTTGATATCATTAAATGAGAGTAAAGATTTAAATAGAAATACAATGCGGCAAAAATTGTGGGTTTAAAAATTTAATGAAACAAAAATTTAATAATTTTTTTATTTTATTTAAGAGAACATAGAAAGGTAGATGCTGCTAGTCTTACGGGAAAAAATACTAAGTCATGCTACACCCACAAAAACCCTAATTCAATTGGTCAAAATCACATCATAGGCGTGCCCAAACCCACACACTCCTTCGTGATCATATATAATACGTATACACATGCTCCATCACGCATCGATCCTGTTGCTCGGACATAAAAGTGACAATTTACCTAGTTGGAATTTAGATCGAGTCCAACCTGCCACTCCGATTCGATTAACTACATAAACACACACAAATGATCGATACAGCTAAAGAATTAACATCAAACAATCTCGTAAAAAATAAACTAGAATAAAATCACAAAAGCAATACCAGATATACAAATCAAAGAAAATTGAGAGGAGGGTTACTAACTAGATGGTCCACCCAGACGATTAACAGCCTCAACAAAACAAGCATGGAGCTCTGTGGTCCACCGAAGCCTAGGTTTGACATCATTGGTCATAGTAATGAGTGGGTGATGTGAATTCTCTTGAGCTTGAAAATGGTGTTGATTATGCAGAGGATCAAAGGGGAACTGATTCATCCCTTGGTTGGGATGATGAGGGAGATAGGCTGCAGGTATCAGTCCTGGATGCATGTTTCCCTCTTTTCTCTCTCTATGTCTAATGTCTCTCTCTTTCTTTCCTCTCAGTGGACCCTGAAACAAACAAATATATACTGGCATACACACACGCCCTTGCCACCTCACTATACATATTTGTTGTAGGGCAAAACATGCATGTGTATATTGTTTTACTCCCTCCGTCCCATATTGTTGGGCCTCTTTTATTTTTTCAGACGTCTTAAAAAATTGTCTACAAGTTTTAATTTATTAAGTCTTTTATATTCAATATGGATCTTATTTGATAGATCTCAATTAGTTTTATTAAACAACTTTGTTGGAATGACAAAAAATATCATAGATTATGAGATATATATAATTCTTTGAGAAGTTAAAAAAGGTAAAGAGGCCCAACAATATAGGATGGGGAGAGTATATACATTTGAGGTTGTTTCAATCAACTGACCTCATTAAATGTGACGGAGCCAGAATTTAGGTTTGTGGTGGCACTATTTAATATTCAGGACTATTTTTTCACCATCTCTCCTAAAACTAATTGGTATTAAGAGGTCTTCAGTTAAGTTTTTTTATGGCAATATTCGACACTGCACTCGCAAGTCTGTTTTTAGAGAGGTCGCAAGGGGTGACATTTTGTAACCAA
Source organism: Gaultheria prostrata (assembly GCA_036023075.1). Taxonomy (NCBI): domain Eukaryota; kingdom Viridiplantae; phylum Streptophyta; class Magnoliopsida; order Ericales; family Ericaceae; genus Gaultheria; species Gaultheria prostrata. The sequence continues at coordinate 59,944 of JAXBDA010000118.1, read as the reverse complement.
ATCTATGGCGCCACTCTGGCCCAACAAACATGAGTTTGTTGGTAATGTTATACTGCATCTGTCCCAAGTTATTAGTCCTTTTCGGGAGTTGGTGCTATTTTTCAATTGATTATATCGCATAAATTACATTATATTGAAAATATTGCATTTTAGAACTAATTGAGATCTATCAAACAAGATCCATATTGAATATAAAATTCATTACCGATTTAAACATTATAACTAGCTTTTTGCATTCAAGTGGGGTGGAAGTTGGGTTAAGTGACCCCAACCCCACTGAATTTAATTTTGCTAACCCTCTCTAAAAGAGGGTAAACAAAACCTTCCTTAATTATGATTGACTGAGATGATGTAGGTCCCACAAAAAATTGATATCTTCACATCAAAAAGTGATATCATCCTTACCAAAAAGTGTATTGCAGTGGCGGAATCTACATCATTTTGTTCACCCTCTTTTAGGGAGGGTGAACAAAATTACACTCAACCCCACTTGCCTAAGAGTGCCTCCACCCATGATTAGAGTACGTTTGTTGATCATTTGAACCGGATAATTCTAAAAAAAAACTAATTAGCTATAATATCTTGACAGTAAATTTAAATTAATTATACGGCATAATTGAATTGTGATCACACCATTGTATGTTTTTCTTCTGTACTTTATTGACTTATTCTGTTTGCAAACGGCTCTTCTTTTTTTCTTTTTTGGCCTTTCAGGATTTGCACGCAACCTGCAAGCGACAAGGTGGTGATGAAACCGAGGATCGAAGGTTTTGCGTTGGCCTATTGAGTGGAGCGTGCTTTACACGTGCAGGGTTTAGAGATTGCACAGAGTTAGATTGAATCCACTGGTTGGGGTTGGTGGGCCCTAAGAGCTGCCTGCAGCAATACGTGGAAAAGACTTCCAAGAGACTTTTGTTTTCTGTTTTTGTTTTTGGTGGAGGTTCTTTTTTGACTGCGTTATCTCATTGTCAAAAATGGTTTTAATGGTCAGATTAGCTCAATAAATTGTCTCGGCCCTTGTCTTTAAAAACTTAGCTCAATAAACAGCTTAAAATGGTTTTTAGATTATGACAATCAATACTGAAATTTTGCAAGTGATTTGGCTCGGCCCTTGTCTTTAAATAGATATGATGTACAGTTAATTAGGGTTCAAGTTCCAGTATTGTAAAATGACTTATAATCATTTAACGAAGGGGAAAAAAGGAATACCAGAAGTATTTCATTCGCCAATTTTGATTTAATAGAGGTTGCGCGATGGGAGCTCACAATTAACTCTACGTTCGGTTACTCCTTGCTATAAACGGATGAATAAATTGGACTTCGATATTGATTGTATGGAAATAAGAAAGAAATTGACAACTGTGTTTTCTCCTACTACCGAAGGGCATGCCACGACCGAAGCCCCCTCGTTCAGTTATGCGCGCGCAATCAGACCATACTATGTACTCTTTCAAGGACTAGTCATTTCGGAAACATCTAGCTACACATTCAAAATAAACAAACAATTATGCGTTTTCACATAGATGGGTTTCACACACACTGCAAAGCCTATCCACGCGAGTATGTGCATGTATCTGTGCAAGTTGTGTGTGTCGACTTTCTCATGATTGAATCATTCTTGCCTCTCTGTTGCATGCATGGAACAGATAAACAAGTTCAAGTCCCATATGTGGATCCCTACAATCATGGAAAACTCTCCCACGACTCAACCAGAATCATCACTTCCTTCACCGGCCACTCCATTTCCACAAATATTTGTCTCCCCAATATCAAAATTCAGATATGTTGAGGCTTGGTCCTCGTTCGAATCCAATTGCTTCTGTCTCCCTACTTCACAGAGTTCGGTGAACTCATCTGAGAAGATAGGTGAATGCCCAAGTGAAGACAAGTAGGTGTCGATGGAAGAATGTTGGTTTTCTTGAGAAATCTTCAACGGCCAAAAAGAACTGGTCAAAACGAAAAGGAATGGAATTGAGGTGGAAAACTGTCTATGAAAAATACAGAAAATTGTGCATTAGGTCAGGAAATGGAAGCTAAAGAAGTGAGTGAACTTCTTTATCTTACTCGTTTGCGTCAGTCGCAATGCTTGACTTTCTTGGTCCTGGCAGAGGTGATACGGCTGATTTTTTTTTTTCGTCGATTGCCTGAAACAAGAAATTAAGTCTAGACTATGATCAAAAAAAATTTAAAAAAAATCTAGGGATTAGATATCATGTAAAATAAATGTAAAAACTGATGGTTTGGAGAGAAACAATTTTAACATTAGTACTTTTGACATATGATGTACACCCCTATTTGGGTGTGTATGACGTACACCCCTAAAATTGTCTTAAATTCATAACATTAGTTTTGAACTCAGAACTTTCGTACGTCAATTAATAATATATGGTTATAAATTTCTAATATTTATTTTGTATCTATGACATTCGCATGCTATATATGAATAAAGAAACTTTAAATAAATGTGATGAATTTCTATGCAAATGTGACGGATCTCATACAAAATTTTATGAATTTCTATATAAAAACAAATGAATGCAAAGTGATTTAGTAGGTGCATATATTACACATCCAAAAAGAAGTAGTGTATTGTACCCTTTTCCACGCACACATACATATATTAGAACACAACAAACTTCAAAGAACCACTTTTTGTAGGCCCATGGTGGCACCACCTGAATTGATGAATAACACAATGAAAACGACCCTTTTTATCCACCAACCAGTTGTTTAAAATTTGAAACGCCATATTTATAAATCACGTTATGTTCACAACTATGCACGCTATGTACGTTTTGTGGTGGAGCCCATCATACTTTTGAATATGTTTGGTTTATAACGTGTTTGCAACAGTACCTAAGAAAGAGCTTAATTAATTCAACCAGGTAGAGCTCATTCATACAAACAAACATGTATACAAATCCATATTGTTAGTTTATTCGCAAGTACAAACTTACTTTAACACTCATATACTATTTATTATGAGAATTAGCTAATTTCTTTTTTTTTTCTATCATTTTATTTATATTTGGGAGAACCATTTTGTTCTCTCCGGTTATTCAACCTCTTTTACATTCTTTTGCATTTTTCTATATATACATCTCTTACTAATCAATGCTTGCCTTCTTCCAAAAGAAGTAAAGTACACCTGGAAAAGTACAGTGAGCTTGCTCACTATAGGCATGCAGTGAGCTATCCATGACTGTTAATCTTCGCAATCGATGAATTAGATTCTCCTAACACTTTTACTGGTAAAAATATACTATTACTGGTAAGAGTATACCAACATATCTGAATCATTGATTGCCGAAATGGACGGTTTGGATGCTCACTACGCACCTGTACAACCCCCCCCCCCCCCCCCGGATTTTAAAAGACACTACTTTTCTTGCAATAGGAGATTACATATTAAGCAAAAATAACGGAAACAAGAATGAAGAAAAGAAGGGTTGAAGCTACCATTTTTGTGTGGCTTCCTGCAGATCTTCCCACCACACTTACCAAGCCTGTAATTTTGTGACAAAACCATATTCTGCTTCTGTCTCTTCGGACGGTATCGCAAACAGAAACCATATTCTTCTTAATGAAGCTCAGGCCATTCGGGCAATCAACAAGGTTTCAGTTTCTTCTTCTAACAAGATCGCAGGTGCTCATTATATGGGTGATGATGACGAAGTCCTTAGTAAGGCTAAAGCTATGTGGGATTTTCATAAGTCTGTCGGTCTTGGCTACGATGGTGAGGATGAGGATGTCTTTAGAAGGATTGCTCTTATGGAGGAGGAGCGGGAAGAGCGGTACAGAGTTTCGTTGGAGAAGGAGCGATAGTTTCCTTGCTTCGTGAGGTAAGGTGTTGGCTAGGTAGTGGTTTGGTAGGCTTTGTTAGCAAGGTGTGGTGTGGTTTTGTCCTTTTCCTGATGGCCGCTTTAGGTTTGGTAGGCTTCTTTTTTCCTTTAGGTGTCCTTCTTGGTTGGCTTCTTGCCAATTGAGGGAGTTGGTTTTTTCCTTCTTGGGTCTTGGCGGCATGGAATAGTCGGTTTTGGTTTCCTTCTTCGAAGGTTTCCCCATCTCCGACTTGATGCTTTGCTTGGATCCCTTTAATCTTTGTAATTTATTTCCAAAGATTAATAAATTTTTCGCCTTTCAAAAAAAAAAATTCTGTGACAAAACCAAATAGAAAACATGCTTGAACATATCTACGACAGCAAGTTTTACTTATCTTGGAACTCGATCTTAGGCCGTGTTTGGATCACTAATATTTCTGGAGGGATTTGTAAATGGAAAAGAAGCGCACGATATATAATGAAGTACTAGCTAGAATATCTGTATTTCAAGCAGACAAAGGAATTCACTAGCAAACCTGCAAGTGACTCTTCAACTGGTGAAGAGTGAGTCCTTTAATGTTCATCACATTCATGACAGCCTTTGGTGTAGCCTCCGTAAATTGATATATATTCATATATTATTGCTCAAATTTGAGAGGCCTTGAGGTACATCCAAGTGCCTGAAATTTTTTATGCTTCTTATGCAAATGAAATTTGTGACATTATACTGCTAGCTAAGTGTAAGTTACTCTAGAGGACCGCATAGTAGTATAGTAATGATAAATACAAATAGACCACGTGGTCAGCTCAACGGATAGAGGTCAGATAATCCAGCTCGGGGACTCAGCTCGGTTGAGGTTAATCACCTCAGACTTGACTTTCATGAAGGGTCCAGGTCATACGAGGACTCTAAACTGGCTACACTACCTCCTATGGGGGAGATAAGCACGAATATCCTACGGGATAGCCATCAACGGTCCAGATGCTGTCAGGAAAGCTTAATCCTAACGGGATTAGGAGTCCTAAGGCAAAAGGGCACCAATAATGCCAACCAATAAGAGATCAACACAACTTAATCCTACTACAGGTGGGATTCTCCACACTCCATGCCTATATAAACAACCCCCTCCCATAGGAGGCAGGTAGGAGACCCTTGTTATAATTTATGCAAAGTTCACACCCTTTTCTCTACATGACATCTACTGACTTAGGCATTGGAGGGTCCTTGGTTGACACCACACTGGTATTCTTTAGTCTCATTTGTTTTGTAGGTTATTGGACGGGCCGCGCCCAAAACCGCTTCATCAAGTACTTTGTTTTTAAATTAACCATCCTATCCACACATACACAAAAATGATGCCAATCAATAACACTTCTTCTTCTTTTTTATCAAACCCTAAAGCTAACTTGGTAAGTCAAAACACACAGAATATTATCTACCTAATGGAGAATTAGTCCATTAAGAAAAATGATATATCATACCACGTTGTCATGAAAATGAAAGATCCTTCAATGCTTCAAGATCTCTCCCCACCACACATATGTGTGGATTTTCCACATATTGTGGCCGTTATTACACCAATGACTGGCGGAGAGATACCAGGAAGCATTTTTTCTAGAAGCATTGAATGATACTTTTTCATGTAAATCCAATTAGAAAGAAAAAGAAGAAAAGAAGAAGAAGAAGAGAGGTTTGAAGATTAATTTTGTTCACTCTTACCCTCCCTTCTATATATTGGTTGAGATAGTTAGTGTGGATCCCACCAAAAAGTGATTTCATTCTTACCACAAAATTTTGCATTCAACATAAAATGTACTACAAAATTAAAATGCATCATTTAGTACTTGAGCAACAAATAAATGCATCCATGGAAAAGCTAGATGAGACTGAAAATAAGAGATTGTATATAAGAAAAGATACAAGAGAGAACTTTCAAGAAATTATTGGTAGGGGAATATATTGCCTACTATTTCGAGAAATACATTAAACCAACCCTAAAGATATGCGAATAACCAAAAAGACGCGTGTACGAAAAAACAAACAAAAAGTTTGGAAAGAAATCTGCACGAACGACCCAATTGGAAAACATATATAGTATCGAAATCATTTATCGAAAACGACAAAGCTCTCATAATAACGCTAATTTGAATCCATCATTTCGCGCCAAACCTCCTAAAGGAACTAGATTTAAACCTGATAAACACAGTTTTGAGTCCTTGAAAGTGACCATGCAGGATTTAAAACTAGAAAGATACAGTAACATACAAAATAAAGGAACAAAAAAATTTAAAATGAATTTAAACAAAGAATTTATGTCCGATGTACACAAAAATAAAAAGTAATTTTAAGCGACGAAGAAAGAGAGCAGAATCCAAGTTGTCCAACCAAACAAATCAATATGGTCTAACCCATTATTGGAAATCACCAACTTTCCTAAAATTAATGAAGTTGAGTGAAAATTAGTGACACACTTTGATAGTGACTTATACAAAGCTAAAAACATCGAGAATCAAAGACAACGACATTTGAGGATAATAAGTTAACCTCAGATTAAGTGACGTTGCAAGCTGAATTAATTAATTAAAGATGTCTCAAAACAAGGAAATTACTATTAGTTAGTAATAACAAATTTAAAATGGTGTAAATTTTTTAATAGAAATACAACTCATATCTTGCTAGCTACTTAGGCTTACGGAAAATTTCAACCAGAAAAATCTATCTAGTTTTCCACATTGCCATTTTAAAAATTCCAATCATGCTACACCCCTAAAACCCTAATTCAATTGATCAAAATCACATCATAAGCGCGCGCGCACCCACACATACTCTCTTCGTGATCATATAATACGTATACACATGCACCATCACGCATCGAGTTATCTATCCTATTGCTAGGACATAAAAGCGACAATTTACCTAGTTGATATTTAGATCGAGTCCAACCTGCCCTGGACTAAGAATTACATAAACACGCGCGCACACACACAAATGATACAACTAAAGAATTAAAGAAAATGATACAATTTACCTAGTGGCACTGTTTAACATTCGTGGACCCCTTATTGCAGCCCCAAGTCTATGGTTAGAGCGGTCGTAGGGAATGACATTGTGTTTCCAAATCTATAGGGGCATTCTGGGCCAACAAACATGAGTCTGTTGGTAGTGTTGTATTTTTTTTAATTGCAAAGTCATGCTTTGTACTAGGTAGGTTTTATTTTTTGTTAAAATTAAATTAAATGCTTGATTCAATTCTACTGTAGTCTTTAAATAAAGTGTTTGAGATATTATTTTGTGATCCCAATCATTCATCTTTTAAAACTTTATTTCTGCATTATTTATGTGAAAAAAAACTTTGTTTGAATACTGGTAAGCGCGTAATCTATTCATGTTAGTATAAAAAAAAAAACTTGTTTCAGAACCGGGGATGGCACGTGCCAGCCTGCTCCGCCAACTAGCTCTGCCCGTGACAATGCCCCATATGAATTAGCCCCACATAAATTGACAGACTTGAAATGTTTCAAATCTGACACCTAAAAAGAAATAGGAATAAACTTCTAGGTCGCGCGCAAACCTTGATTTCCGGGCATCCTAGCTCGTTTCTTGATCATTTGTATCGAATTGTTCTTGAAGTTCTTTCAAGAACAATTCGATAATTTCAAATTGTAAGGCATAATGGAATTGTGAGATTGATCACACCATCCTATAGTTTTGTTCTGTACTTTATTTTGTTTGGAAAACGTTATACTACTAAGTTAAAAATCATTTAATGTGCAGGTAAAACATTTCCAACGGCTCCTCTTTTTTTTTCTGAACAGAAGGTAAGAATTTGCAAGGAAAGCGACAAGGTGGAGATGAAACCGAGGATCGAAGGTTTTGGATTGGCCTTAGAGATTGCATAGTGTTGGGATTGGTAGGTCCTGAGAGCTGCATGCAGCAATACATGGAAAAGACTTCCAAGAGACTTTTGTTTTTGTTTTTGGTGGAGGTCCTTTTTTAATTGGGTTCATTTTTTATTTATATTTTTGTTCTTTTGGTATGGAAACTGTAGTGGGCCGAACGTCTTTGGTCCAACCCACGAGTAAATTGATTGGGACTGGATGAATACACAAGGGCCACCTGGCACCCTCGTCTTAGGACCAAACATCATAGAGATCTTACGTCCTATCAGATGATCCATTTAGCCAAGTGAAACACCAGAGGCTCGTTTGGAAGGCGTTTGTGGAAGCAGGATGAGGCCATCAGGGGGGATAAGGAGTTGGGTACCCCCAGATCAACCAACAACAAACAGAGATCACATTTTTCAGATCTAGAAAATAATTTCAAAAAATACAAACAATCAAGAAAAAAAAAACATATCTGGTTCTAGGCATATTCGATTTCGTCGGACCATCGCCGTCGTTTGCATTGGACATCTCCGTCGGACTAGTCTCTGGTTCTAGGTTCAAGAGAAGAAAGAAGAAAGAAGAAGATAATGGACGTCTGTCTCTCTCCTAAATGGGTTTTAACTTTTAAGAGTAAAAATTACACTCCAGCCCCCTCTATTTAATTTGGCAAATCCCTCGAGCCCTAAACATTCCATATTAATAAAAGAAAATCTAGTACCTATAATAAAATTGATTTTTTGTTTTATTAGAAACAAAAAATATATGTACTTTTAATATTTAATAGTCTTAATTTAAATAAAAAAATTAATTAAAATGAAGTATTATAACTTAATTGTTGACAAATATGTCAAAATAATTAATTTTTGTATTTATGTAATTACGTAAATGTATAATTTAACATGTGCATTCACAAGGGCAAAAACGTCATTTGACAGATTTTTACATTGTCTACCCTCCCTATCCCCCCTTTTCAATCCTTCATCTAAACCATCGACTATTTAATACCCCCTTCTTATATGTCACATCAGTATGGGACCACCCTTCTTATTTAATCTCCCCTACTATTTAATCACCGCTTACTATTTAATCTCTCTAAAACTAATACGCCATCCAAACGGGCCGCAGATGGCTCAGTGCCGAAGACATCAGGGACCGAAGATCTGACATTGCCTATGCGATCTTACATTAAGTCCGTTGTGACCAAAGACACTAATGCCGAAGGCCATGAAATCAAAGGTCATGTTCGGATTAGAGCTGTAAGTGCCCGGGTATTGTGGTGTCAGAGCGGGCAATATGGTCCGACCTTAGAGCCGACCCATGAGGACCGTTATGCGATTACATGAGCACATGGTGAAAGCTACGTGGCACAAGGCGGGAAGCTTCTATAAGCTTCTAGAGGACTATGTGGCAGCACAGTAGTGACCGTGCATGTCATGTGACTGAAGCGGTTACGCGTGACGTTGTGTGCTCGTCCGAGCACGAGAGACTTGGAGAGCAAATACACCAATGCCTATAAGTACCAATGGATAAACCCTAGAGTTACACACATAATCTGAGATCTAATACTCTGTATACTATCTCTCTTTCTCAGTTGACTGACTTAGGCATCGGAGTGTCCTTAGGCAAGTGGCTTGAGTGACACAAACCGGTTCTCTTCTGGTTGTAGGTCTAAGGGGAGAAGGAAGAGCTCTACCGTTGTAAAGAGGAAGAACCACCATGAATCACCCCCCAACAGAAACTGCTTGTGTCTTGGACTGCAAAGTGCTGTTCGCGTGATCTTACTGTCCAAAAGTGGTTTTAATGGACCAATTAGCTGAATATATATGTTACTTGTGGTGGGATATTTTCAAAATTTCAAATCATTGATTATCGAGATGAACGGAATTACAAAAGAAACTGATCCTTTTGGTTTAGTCAAGGGATATACACACCTTGGATTCACAATGTCCTTTGGTGTGTTTAGACTTTAGACATGTTGGGCGGAACAAAAACTTAAGCACATTGGAGTCAAATACTTAAGTAATTAAGCAAAAATGATAGTAAATATAACAGTTTTAGTGGATTCTATTAGGCAAGGTTATAGCAACTTTGGGCTCTCGTTCTTTGGAGTTTTAATCTTCTTTGATCCTCGTCTCGAGGCTGTTTTGGTTTTTGTCCTGTTTTTGGTGTCTATTGAATCTTTGGTGTTTTGGTTGTTTTGGTTTTTGTTTTAGCCGGGGTTTTGGCTTTACTATGTTCTAGTGGCTGGCTTTTGGGTCTTCCTTTGTGGTTTGTTAGTCTTTGCAAATTTAGGTGATTTTTGGTTGGGTCCTGGGTATTGGATTGTTTGGGTGTTACGCTTGGGTGGTGTTTCTCTTTAGTCCTTTTGGGTTTGGTTGGCTACTTGCCTTTGTATCTCTTTGGTTATCTCTTTGGTCTCCGGTGTGTGGCGTTTTGCCATTATGCCCTTTGTCTTTTTAATCTTTGCATCTCTTTTCAGGGATAATAAATTTCTTTTGCCTGGTAAAAAAGGAAAGTGAATTGATATTGACACTCCCTTTTTTTTTGTCTCTATTAGTTGAAGTTACTAAGTCACCCTTGTAATTATGAAAGCAAGAGAAAAATGTAAATATAAAATACAAGGATGGTTTAGTAACTTCACCTAATGAAGACAAAAAAAAAGGTGTGCCAATATCAAAATGGGGAGTGTCAATATCAATTAAAAAAAAAGGGTTTTATCAACTGTGGGGTCATTCATATACTAGATAATTACAATCAATACCGAAATTTTGTGAGTGATTAAATCTCATTGGCCACAATTTGGCTCGGCCCTTGTCTTTAAATTGATACGATGTGCAGTTAATTAGGGTTCAAGTTGCAGGATTGTAGAATGGCATAAAATCATTAACCAAGGGGAAAAAAGGAATACCAGAAGTATACATTCGCGAATTTTGATTTAATCGCACGATGAGAGCTTAAAGCTAGGTAGTACGAAGTAGTTGTTTATGCGCACAATTAACTCTTCGCTTGGTTACAACTCCATATTATAAATGGATGAATAAAATTGGAGTCCGCTATTGAATGTATGAAAATAAGAGCCGTGTTTTCTCCTACTACCAAAGGGCATCCCACGGCTGAAGCCCCCTCGTTCGGTTATGCACGATCAAACCATAAAATATACTCTTTCACTGAATAGTCATTTCGGAAACATCTAGCTACACCTTCAAAATAAACAAACACTTGCGCCTATGTACATAGATGGGTTCTACACACACTGAAAAGCCTTGCCAAGCGAGTGTGTGCAAGTATTTGTGCAAGCTGTGCGTGTCTCTCTCATGATTGACTCATTCTTGCCTCTCTGTTGCAGTGTCTTAACTATGAGTCATAACACTAGGTTTGCAATCTTTGTTGCAACTGATTTATATCTCTTGCCATAAAAAAGCAGTAAGAAATACAAGATGAGAAAAGAGACAAATTGCAACCAAATTATCAAAACTGGCTGGTTACCGGTTTCGATCAAAAGCAGTAGGTGTCTGAACTAGTAAGTATCAACCTTTCACTTCTGATTACGATAAAACAGATATTCCCCAAAACCAAGCCAAGCAAAACTACACTGCGGCTATAGCCATCATCTAAATCACTAGCATCGGACTTCAAGTTTTGCGCAATTCATACTTCTCAATTCCCTTTCCCTTGTTGGATTTGCTGAAGAAGAGCCGCTGCCAGCTGCAATGTTGCTTGCAGACGTTTCTGGGGATCTGCATCTTCCTCTTGTGTATTACCACTTTGCATCTGTTGATTCCCCGCAGCCACATTAGATGCCTGCTGCTGCTGCTGCTGCTGTTGCGGCTGCACTTGACCAAACTGAGATGACAAACACACACTAGTTACTTTCGGCTCCCATAGGGCGCTTCAGACAATTACACAGAAAGCAAGCTGTTTAGCTATGTTCAGAATCTATTTCAGAATCAGGTCTTCATAATCCTATCTTTGGAAACATAGACAAATCGTTTTATTTTCGAGTGAAATCAATCTTGAAGAATGTGAAACATCTTTTTGGTGTTTTCTTGAAAATATTACGTGAAAACAAGTTTCGAAATACCTTAAGCAAATGAGTTTCCTGTGTGTGTTCTAGAAAACTGATTCTGAAACATCCTATGTTACAGTACACATTCAACCTTTTCACAGTTTATCCAAAGCTACACCACGCATGGAGTTACTTCAAGCTTTTTAACTCAATAGTAAAAAGATAACAATGAAGTGCTACCAAACGAGGATGAAAGCTCAGAATTTACCTGGTTATTCTGTGGAGTATATCTCTGAGGTGTCCCATACGAGTTTTCAGAATGATTCATGGACCCCGACTGCCTAAATTCTTCCCCCATAGATAAAGGAGGACCGCCACCTGACTGCCTCGGCTGCCCAAGTAGCGATGAAGCCAATTGCACAAGTGGTTCCTGCTGAAGTCCTGAAACAGGCATAGATGAAGAAACTTGAGGCTTTGTTTGTTGATGAGATGATTTGCTGCTCCCTCCAAGGGGCATACCCATCATTCCAGGGGAAGTGGGGGCGTAACCACTGGAACTTGTTTCTTGAACAGCTCTAGGCATGGCAGGATTATATCCCTGAACCGAATGGTCAAATGCAGTACTTGATGATTGTGATGACATATTTCTAGGACCAGAATTAGGGTTCTGCAAATGACGTGGTGACCAGTTTGTTCCAAATCCAGGGTTTCTTTGATGATTCATGTCATTCCTGTTCTCATTACTGGAGTTGGAGATACTTCCAATACCTTGAGATGATGTAGCCGGAAAAGGTAAATTCATGACCCCAGAATTTCCCCTCTTTTGAAAAGAAGGCGCTAAGGGAAATTGCCCTGGAGGAGGTGATGTTGGCTTTGGGTATGAAGCATCTCCGCGATAAGACATGAAATTGGTTTCTTTCTTAACAGGTGGATGAGGGAGAGAAGAACCCGAATTGGGACCTGGATGCTCTAACCTTAGAACAACACCGGAAATGCTCAATTTCCCTGGCACCTTAAGCACTTTTTCGGAGAATTCTGAAGGGGGCACGAGAAACAAGGTGGTGCTTTCGTCCAATTTAGCCACAGCGGCTCGCTGCTTCTCCTCAAGATAATTCATGAATTCATTGTAGTAGCCAATGTCCGCGTCACTTCCCGGAACAAAGAATACCACCCAGGCACTAGCTGCTTGATAGTAATGCTTTGCAAGCATGTCTAAGCCAGTCCTTGCTGTGCAGTCTAAATACTCGGGCCTGCATCAATACAATGGGGTATTGGTTTTCTTATTTTTCTATCGATAACAAAGCATATATACAGCTGTATATGTATACAAAAACCATCGCAGGGGATGCATCCCATTTACATGCCTATGCTCTAATATTCTATGCAAAGAAGTAAAACCAGTACTAAGGCCTATTCAAACAATAAAGCCCAAGAAGGTCACCTAAGCAAAGAGCCACACAAATTACAGTTTGATTTCAAGCTAGGATTAGCTTCATTTTGTGAAGTTCCACAGGAATTTATTATGCACTAGAGTGAATTGATTTGTGAAACCCAAAGCCTAACTTGTAACTAACTAGAATTTGACTACCGTGACAAAGTACAATAATAGATCTGTCATCGTACGGTGCCTAATTGTATGCCCAGTACTCACTTATTAACTGAGAATTAACACGTCTAAACTACAAATGACAAACAAGACCAGGCAAGAGAATTGTTTACCACTTATCAGGTTACTAAATCCAGAAATCTAGCATAACCAAGGACTTGTTTTGTCACTTACAATGGCATGTCCAATGCTTTTCCCACAGGGAAGCAGCGAGCTTGACAGACAGGAGTTCCTCCCTTTGCTATAGTCCCTTCCCATTTCCACTCTTCTGTCACGGAAGGCTGATGCAATTCGGGAGTTAACCTTTTCCACTCACCAGGATTTGGAGGCAATGAACCAGAGCCACCTTGGAAACCATCATAAGGTGCATTCCAGTGATCGCTCCTCTCCCCATACTGTTGCTTTGGATTTATTGCCCGATCAGGAATTTGTTTATACCCAAAAGGTCCAGGCTCAAAATTCTTATCAAGTGGGTCAGGTTGAGGAAAATCAGGGAACATCCTCGGGAAACCATGTTTTGCTTGCTCTGGACCTGAGAAAGGATACTCTGGGAGCTCATTATCCTGAGGAAAGGAGTCAGTTTTTAGTTTCTTAGCTCCATGAAAGTGCAAGGCCTCTTCTGGTAAATCCCAAGGATCATCATAGAATGGACCTTTTTGAGGGAAATCATGAAATGGAGCTCCTCTGTCTCTTTTAGGACTTCTGTGGCGTTCATACATATTTTCTGGGGGTCCTAAATCAGGCCCCAGTTCTTGAAACCTCCTCTGTTCAAATGCACCACCCTCATCCATCCATAAATTCCCTTTCCGCCCAAAACCCATGACATCAGAATCCCTAGACTCCAGATTCGGCACAAAACGCGGAGATCTCATCGTGGGATCTCCAATTAAACTCCCAAAGTTCCTATCAGAAGACCCGGCACGTCCATATGACTTCTTAATTGGGGAGTTAGGGGAGTTCATTGAGTTCCTTCCACTGTTGGACGGACCTGTTTCGCTCCTTGCAAAACAAATATGTACGCGGGGATTACCGAATAATTTCCCCTGAAGGGTTTCTTTAGCCCTGCAAGCAGCCATTATGTTTTTGAAGCGAACAAAGGCGTAGCTACGACCTGGAAATGCGGTGATCTTCTCAATCTCACCAAAAGGGGAGAAGGCCTTCCTCAATATAACTTCATCAACCTTCAATAGAGCAGGAAACCCTACCCATAAGACCTCACTTGGCGGTTCTGCATTTCTATCACTCATCTTTTGCTTGTCAGCATAAGAAAGGTCAAGACTTGGGTCATACGTTCTGGCATCTCTTTGTGAGAATGGAGATCCTCTTACTCCAGATCGTTGTTCTTCTCGGCGTTGCGAGTAATCTTCATCATACGAAGGTGCTGATGACTTCTCCTGACATGTAAAATAATGCCAAGTGGCAAAACCATTTTACTATCTTGGATAGATGAGGAAATATTGTTTTCCCAAGGTCATGTAAGATTTTGATTCACCAACTAATACATGTACAAAATTAGGTCAGAAACAAAATAGGCTTAATAATCAATTGGCAATCCCAGAAATGTAGGCTAAAAGGTGCCAAGTGGTAATCATATGCAGAATCGAGAAAGAACATGAGCACAATAAGATAAAACTTGCAAACATCTCCAACGTAACCAATTATGGCACCAATGTAGACAATGCAAGTGATTTCAGACGCAGGAAAAGAACAGCAAATAATACCACGCCTATCTTACCCTCAAGGAAACGTATAACACAATTTATATGGAAAAGAAACTAAATAATAGATAAGAATGGGACTTCATCTGCTTGACATTGAACATGTGATTAAATTTCACTTCATGGGCAATCAGATTAAAAACAATCGGTGGATACGACTGCTTGACGTTGTAGAAAAATAATGGACACAAAATTCACGAGCTCTAAGAAATGATGAGAAACAATGGAAACAAAATGATGCAGTTCAGAAATGATAAGGAATGAGTCATGGACAGTAGCAGAGAATAGCGGATGACTTTTAAAGAGGTGGTAGAGTGACAATGTATTCTGAGGAACTAGGTAACTTCTTGGATCCATAAGGAAGTAGGTTTAGTATTGTGGCAAGACAAGTGATGTGTACACATTGCACCCAGAGACAGGTTTACAGATCTTTCCTGCTACTACCTGTCAATAGGGGGTGATCAGAGCAAGTTCACAGCGGGGAACATGGTCCAGATCTCAAGGCTCTGCAATAACATAAAATCTTCTTCTTCTTCTTCTTCCCCCCTTTTTTTTTATTTTGAGAACACATGAAATCTTCAAAATTGCAGGTTTAAGTCGAGATATATTTGAATAAGATTTTGAAACTGCTGGGTCTGTGCCATAAAATGCCTTCTATGATGGCCTTTCTTTTGCAAATAGCAGTGTGGCAGAAGAACTAAGCACAGCTAATTTAACATGTACTGGGAAAAACTACTTCAAGTTTGTGTTACGCAAAATAGAAGCAGAGGAACTGTCTATCTCCTCTCTTTGGCTGCATCTTAGATTAAGACATGTGGTCCGTCACCCTGTCTGAACTGAATTCTAAAGTCACATCTGAAATCTTGGTTGTAAGAGAGTTGGTTCAATGAAAAAGGCAACACCCCTTTGCTTTTGAAAGTATGAGAACACTGGAACAAAACAATTTGCTCATCATGCCTAGCAAGAAGCAAAACACATGGATCTTCGTCCTCACACGGAAGGTTTTGCACATCCATTCACTTTACGAAGTGCAAATACTTGTATCTACCCATTGTCATTCATGGGGTAGACACTGATAAGCACCAAAGCACATTTTGATTATTGATCAGGCAACTTTTTACTCATGCTGCAGTGAGATAGCATAAACTCAATATAAGATCAAACTTCCCATAACCACATGATTCTCTTAGCCTCAAGTCCAATGAAGTGGCAATTGCTTAACACTGCTGTCGGAGTAGGTAACTGAAAAACACTGCCTGAGTAGGTAATTGGAAATTTAGGACTACAGTTCCGGTAATTCACAAAATGTACCATATTGGCAATTGTGGTACATGACTTTCTAAAACCTCCTACCAAACGTGGTCTGAAATTATAATTGTTCGAAGCTGCTGGAGTAGAAAAATGAAGATTTGGGAATTCTGGTAGTCATTCCTACAAATAATGTATCGGCAACTGTTATACACAACGTTTGAGTCCTCTTACACCATCGTTGACTGAAAGTGTAATTGTTTGCTGAGCTGCAATAGATAAATGAAAATTGTGGAGTACTGTTCTGGTCTTTCAGAATTTCAGGAGGGTGCAACTTACTGGGAACTGTTGCTGATTCTGTTCTGGTGAATAATGCACTGGCAACTACATGTGTAATGTTGTGTTAATGGAAGCAACAATATCCATTAGACTTAGACCATGGCAAAGGTAGCTTTCATTTGTTTATAACTTAATCACAAGGATAGAGAGGGTTGTTGATTAATATTATCATCTAGAACATGCAAACTTAATGATCTGCATTGGCAAACAGATTAAGCAACTTAAAGAGCACTTAGAAGCCCCGGTTGGGTACACACCAATAGCTTTAATATGATTCTATGCATTGATAGCTTGAGGAAAAAAAAAAAAAAAAAGGGATAATGATATTCCCATTATAGATGAATTCAAACCTTGCCAACCAATTATATTAACTAAAATAGTCGATAATATCTCAATAAAACAAGAACTCTCAAAGCTCGGTGATGGAAGGTTTTCATATGCTTTGTTAGAGCTTGTCCCACATTGAATAATTATAACATCCAAAGCTAGTATATGAGCTTGAGCTGCCTCTCCACTCATTACCAATTGGTTTTAAGTTGGATGCATTAACACGGTATCAAAGTTAGATTTCCGGAGGTTTTTGGACATGACTCTATGTTGTTGATGCTTGATCATTGTGGCATGTGTTGAATTGTTTGTTTACCTTACCACATGCGAGTCAGGGGTCGCACGTGCAGGGGACTGTTAGAGTTTGTCCCACATTGAATAATTATAACCTCCAAAGCTAGTATATGAGCCTGGGCGGCCTCTCCACTCATTGTTAATTGGTTTTGAGTTGGATGCTTTAGCATGTTTGCTTGTATCTTATTAGATGTTTATTGTTGACTGTTGTATGGTCAGCTTTGTGTTTTTTTTTTTTTTTTTTTTTTCCAGTTTTGCTGCTAGTGGAACCTTTACAGGTTTAGCTTTGGCTTGTTCTAAAGGTGATAATTGCCTTGAGCTTGATGTTTTCTGGCCTTTTCATCTGGGTAACTGTCCCAACTTGTTTGTAGCTGCATTGCTATTGTTGAATACATTTCATCCCCTATGGCAAAAAACCAATATAGTCCATACACAATGATGGAAATTTTCAGTACCACTAATCGTAAGCCTTTGCAAGGCAAACGCATTTATGAAATTACAATGGGACAACAATACACACGGTAATCTGGACCCAACTCATTACAGAGTTATTTAGTCCTAAGCTAAACGAACTGAAGTTGACACGTGTATGTTGGAATTTGGAATCAATCATAATGAAGTGCTAGAGCATATAAATCATGAAACTCAAAGAACTTGGATCCGAAAATGGCAATCCTTTAGAACGGTCTCTACTAGTTGTGGCCCTTACTACTTAAACTTGGCAATATATTGCTTTATCTGAAAAGAAAACTCCAGTGAGGGGGACAAAGTTAACGACCCAACATTACATGATTGGCTTATTTCTCATTCATCAAAACCATGAGGACATAGAGGTAAATGGAAAAGTTAACCACTATTCACTCACAAGCGCACATGTAAAACAAGCTTCTGTCAGGTAATAACTACATGCAAACACCTAATCCACTTCAATTCAGAATAACACGAGCGGAAGAATTTCAACAATCTTTTCAGTATATTAAAAGGGTAAAATTTCACCAATCAAATTCTAGAGTACCCAAAGGGATAAGTCCCTGTTATTTCAAAATTCAAATGATAACTAGGTGTAACGGAAGCCCAAAACTTTTTGTCAAAATTTATTGTTGGCAGAGTGGGTGTCATCATCAATGTCCTAAAATCAGTGGCACCAGTCGCAAAATACTTTCAAATTAGTTACATTTATTTTCTTCTTTTAGAAGCAATCAATTTCTAAATGGCATGTTAACCATAATTTAAGAACTTGTGATTTGAATGTGCCAGCGCCGAAGATAACGTGGTATAACAAGGCCCATTTCATCACCAAGGAGAGTTGTTTTCTGTACCCTCTCAGTGAACATTGGCCTTACAATAGGATGCTGCAGTTTTCCAATTTCCAGCATAACCTGTTGATATTTTGCTTACAAATATGTGCAAGGCTGATATTTTGCTTACAATGTGCAAGGCTCATTGTCTGGAAGAGTAGATTCATGAGATTGTGTAATGGCACAAGTAGTGAGCCAAAGCGTTTGGCATGAAACACTACTGGCTTCTTTGTACAACGTAGCTTGATAGAAGGCCGTCCTTGCATTACATGATTTTTATAGGTGAAATTTAATTTTGATACGAAGCCATGGGAGATTCACAAATTCAAACTGAGAACATATAGTTGATCTAAGCATGGATATTGTCAAAAGAAACCTGTACACTTCTAAATGGAAGATGGTGAGTTAGCAATTGAATGGATCAAACGAAGGGATATTAACATCACTTCTTTAAGATGTATAACCTTAACCCGGTTCTTTTTAGGTCTACATCTGTAGAATGAATTTCACAGCTTTGGATTGATGGATTTGAAATAACTCCGGGACTATAGTTATTCGAAATCATGTCTGTAAATAATCCTACTTGTGCATAACCTTTAACGACATATACCTTAACCATATCTATTCAATAGCCCACTAAAGAATTATGAATCAGCCCCAAATGATCAATATTCTCTCTAAAGTTCAACCTCTCAAATCCACGAAGGATTGCAGATCAGACACGATTTAATTCTAATATTGCTGGTGCACCCATGTCCCATCATTAGTTTATAATTTCAGAGAGACCTTTTCATAAAGTGAGTACTCGTAGAAAATGACAGAAGAACCTAGTCCTTGGAATCTGAATGGCTACCTTTATGTATCTAACTAGTAGCAGTTTCACTTTTGTTCAAGGTGGTTGTTAGCATGAATAGCCCCTTCAAGAGGCCTAGTGATGATATTACAAGTTGAACAATTAGTTTGTTTAAGCTGCAACATTTTGTCCACAACGGAAGATAGATTCATCTCACCAGCAGAATAACTTGTGGATCACTCAATGGAAAGCTAAATGAGGACTTTTACTCCAACTATAGAGTCTACCTTTGAATTGTCATTCCTGGTTCCTCTTCTTTCACTGTGTTGGTAAGCCTAAGATATAGAATATGGTTGTTTGTTCATAACGACATGATTATGTAGATTCTAGAATTCTGTTTGAGACAGCGCATCACTCTCCTGTTTGTCTGCATTTACAACTTGAGCACAGAATTGAAAAAGTGTAAAACAGCCTATTCATTAAATTATGCTGTCAACCAATCTATACCAGATAGTTTATTTATTCTACAAGATGAATTTACCTTATGGATAATTCTGTCAACCTCAATAGCATGACATGAGAAGCCAATCTTTTATAAATGGGCCATGGATCTTATCCTCCAAAGATAAGTTATTGAATCATGTTCCTTTGTTGTCATTATTCAATGTATGTTGAATTTTTTTTTTAAATAACGTGCTATTCTGAGATAGCTTTTGCGAAATTTTTAAACCATTGATTGAATATGTACATCTACAACAACTGATAGCAACATTGCATTGTAAGAAAAGCAGACCAAGGGGGACAAAACTAACCGCCTTTGCAAACTCTATTTTAAGTGGACTGCCCCCAACCATAAAACCTTGAAGTGCACCCACCGCTGCAAAAGCCTCTTCGTCATGTTTGAAATTAATGAATGCATAACTACGACCTGGCTGAAAAGCAACACTCTCAAGTTCCCCAAATTGTAAGAAGAGATCTGCTAAAGCATTTTCGTTGAGGTTGTGAGACAAATTTCCAACCCAAAGGTGTCTTGATGGAGGAGCTTTGCTTCGGCCATGATGGCTCTTCTCTTCCGATCTTGGAGGGTAATCTCGACGAAACCTGTCCCTTCCTCCTCTGCTAGTCTGTAAAAGAGCCATAAAACTAGTCACATCCAACAAACACAACCTTAGCTCATAGGACAGATATGCAGATGCATGACCCACCCTGGATGAGGAGAAAAAAGAGACTACAAAACTGACAAAACTAAGATATATACAAAACAGACTCCCATTTACTTCTCAACTCAGTATAGAAATTCAGAGCAGAGGTCCTCTATTAAGTATGGAATCCCTTATAACACGAGATAAGCAAATGAAATTATTACTTTTTCTTCCGGCAAAAGTGACAAGCATATGAACTGTGACCATACACATCCACGGACATAACAGAAATACGATATACAGATCAAGGAAATGAGGATGCACTTGAAGGAATGCAACTTTTTCCATATATCAACACCTTTCTATGGTATCAAGAAAACACTAAGCCCCAACCACGGCGGCTTCTTTGGAACCAACCTTATCGAGTAAACTCCGGACATACATATAACACCTCACAACACGCAGCTATTGGGTAAGTCAAGTTTGCCAAAGGGGGTCAAAACACAAGAATTCAAGGTATCATGTTGGTCGCGTGACAATCTTCAACAGCCTCACTACCCTAGTTGGTCGGGGAAGTCAAGTTTGCCAAAGAGGGTCAAAACACAAGAATTACTGGTATGATGTTCGTCCCAGGACATCCATAAACCTCCTCACTACCCAAGTTGGTAAAGATTCAACTCAATCCCAAAACTGGGTTGTGTAATTTGAAGGTTCAAGAGGGTCCCACATGATTCTTTCAAGACAGTAGGAGTTCCACAAACGTCTCGCCGCATAAACGAAATCTTTGTAAAGTGGGTCGAAGTTTGCAAATCCCAGACATATGCGGGTGAGTTTCCCAGATTTTATCAAGTTTTGATAAAATCAACTCTTGATAAAATCTGATTTTATCAAATGGGAAACTCACCCGCAACACCCCACGAGACACAGCTATATAGTAAAAAGTCAAGTTGGCCCAAGGGGGTCAAAACACAAGAATTCTGGGTATGCTGTTGGTCCTGTGACAACCTTAAACCATCTCGCTACCCTATTTGGTTAAGATTCAACTCAATCCAAAAACAGGGTTGGGTAATTTGGAGATTCAAGAGTTCCCATATGATTTTTTTCAAGACATTGAGAAGTTCAACACAAGTCTCTGCGCATATACCGTAAATCGTTGTACTTTGGGTCGAAGTTTGTCGAGTATGCCTTCGATATACAATCCAACCAGATATAACAAGTATAACCACCTCAATACCATTCAATTGTCACGAACTAACTCGGAACAAACTTTGAAAACAAAAATTCCTACAAAATCAGTACTACGACATGCAACTGGAGCAGTCAACAGAATACAATACAGGAAAACAGAATGTTTCTCAGCAACTGCGATCGACTGAAGTGGAAACAAAACTAACCATTATCGGATGGCTGGTGCTAGCAATTCGCAGTGTATCGCGATAAATCTATGCTATACTAAGCTCTTGAAAGCAATGGCTTGGGATTCGTAACTACGAGAGAGAGAGAGAGAGAGAGAGAGAGAGAGAGCAAATGGGTCAGGGTGTGCACGCGGAGATAAAGGAATAAAAAGTTTGAGCAATTGGGATTAGGGTTTGTCTTTCGGATTTGAGCATCTCGAAGAAGGATTAAAGTAATTAACCCTCAGGGTTTGGCTACTTACAAAGTCAATCCCGAGTTTTTAGTTTTTCATAACCTAGACCCTGTAATTTATCACGGGTTCAGAATTGACCCCATCCGTCCATCTCCTGGGTAGGACTGTCCACGGATCGGTTCCGAGTGGATTGGTTCGGTTCTCAATCCGATCCGCTCGTGGCAGATTTGTTGTTTTATGCATCCGTAACCCATCTGTAAGTGATATACGGATAGAACGGTTCGGTTGCGGATTGGACAGATCAAAGAAGGATTTGGGCGGATCGAACCCGAACCGAACCATATCTTCCAAAATAAAAATATTAAGATCCGCATCCATCCATAACATACCTTGGGTGAGTTCACAGACTGTTCGGTTTGGACGGATTGGGCAATTCACTGACATTTGGTCATGGTAGCCAGGGGTCGCTGGACGTATTAGGTAAAACAAGTTAAAAATCAACAATTGGTTATTATTTTTTTTACCAACCTTGAGAATCAGAGACGGATCGAGTGACGGATGAGCCAGACCACTGCTCTACTTCGGTTTCAATTTAATTTTAGAATTATAGAATGAGTGACACTGTTTATCACTTTGATATTGATCAAATTATGTATGAGATAGTACATATATTATCCTTTTGGGGTGGGGCAAAGGATCTTACCTTTCAATATATATATATATATATATAGATGCTCACAAATTGTATATATTTGTAATCATTCTGAATCAATTAAGGAAGTTCATTTCTAAGAATATCATTCATAAAGCTTATCAACAAAAATAAAAATAAAGAATATCATTCATAAAAATGGAATGGAGTTTTTTCAAAACTCAGAAAAAGAAATCTATTTTGTCCTTACGTAAAAATATTATCACTATTATTTAGAAGTCAATGGGTCCTTCCCCCTCAAATCAGACAGAAAGAAGAATCGATTCCAAGTATAAGTGAGATATTTGTTCCACCCCATAAAAACGTGTGACCACATTTTTAGAGTAGTTCTGATTGATTGAAAATAGCTACAATAATCATTAGAGTAGTATTTTTGCACTTTGTATTGATGGTAGTAATTGATCTCTCCTTTACTATGTATTTTCCCTATTCCTTTTCAACCTTAGAGGTAGTCTAATTATTTTTGAAGATGAATTTGACTAATTTAAAATGTTATAGTTCCATAACTCTACCGGCGCAATGTATAAGCAGTTTAACGCCTTTTGGCCCAACGGCATCAAGATTGTACTTAGGTGCCAGAGCGGAAAGAATATTTTCACCGCATCCAATATGGTTACCCAAGACATTCTCTCTAAAGACACAACCAAAGGCTAATACAGACATTTCCAAATTACTAGCTCAATTTGGAGCTTATAATTCCCTCCATAGATCCAATGAAGGCAATGAGAATTACAAGCAAGCAAACTGCCCTTAAAGCCTGAAGCATAAACCACACCCTTGTCCAAGCTCTTATCTTTCTCTGCACAATGTACATCTCCAAAGGGAAGTACAGAGCCAGAGGCCAGAAGTTCAAAGCACCCAACACTCCCAACACTTGGTTGAAGTAAGGAAAGAGAAGGGCGATTCCCGTGGTTGATGCCACATAAGTTGTTCTGAAACATAGGCGGAGAAGGTTTAACTCGAGCACGGGCAGTATTGGAAGCTTGATGGTGTAGGTATTGTTTACGAATCCGTTGTCCGGGAGCTTCTTTGCTATCAATCTCTCTGCTGAAGCAAAGAGTGGCTGACTGTAAACCTGTGGTGGGGAAAAAAAAAGAGGCTATATGATCTTCCGAGACGATGGTTGGATCCTCGATTTATCAAAGAAATGGAAGGTAACTAGAATTACTTGTGACTTTAAGCTTCTACTTTACACACAGGAAGGAAAAAAAATTGACAAATATATGTTCAAAGTTTTACAGATTTTCCTCAACCAACCAAAAAGTATAACAAAAGTTAACAATGCCAGGATTCGTCTTGTCACATCTTTGGTCTCAAATGTAACATTAAGGCAGTCCAGTGCATGGAATCTATGCATTGCGGCGGGACTTGGGAAGAGTCAGATGTGAGAAACTTTGTATCTAACCTAAGCCGTTAGATGGAGAGGTCCCTAATGTATATGAACTGTGAAGTGATCACCCAGTACCAAAGCATATAGGATGCTGTTTCTCTTTTTCGAACCCATGATGTGGTGCCTCATCTTACGGAGTCACTGCGACCATAATTCTACTTGCTTGGGAAAATTCAACTGTGGGAAATTGGTATCACTAATATGATGAAGTTCAAAATAACCAACAATTTCCTCAACCGTCTACACCAGCACTTGTACTGTGAAATTCGTAGAAAAGAAAGAAACCCTAATTGCAGCAATGAAGGTGTGTCCCATTCTAGAAAATTTGAGACGTTTAAGAAGTACCTGATATCCTCCCACAAGATGAACAACAATGCACGCGTTAGCAAAGTCAACAAGCCAATAGGGTTCATAGAATCCGAAGCCAGTCAAAAGATTTCCGGGTGTCTGATTACCAAAAGCAGCGTATCCAAAACATCCACAACAAAGATAAAGGGTGGTGGTGACAAGAACAACAGCTGTAGAGGCCTTTTTCATTGTCTGATTTTCCGGTGGAGGTGACTTGAGGGTGTCCTTCATTCTCGAAAGTTTGCGGTTTACTTTTTTAGCTTCAAAACTATGTTAAAACTTTTGAAATTTAACAATCTTGAAAAGAAAAAACCAAAGAATATTGCAACAGGATTCATTATTTTGAGCAAAAGCACGAGTCACCGCACCTGTATCTCCATTAGAATAATGTTGTACGTGAAAGCAAAAGCTATGTCTCCGATGGCTTGCGCAACAAGCCATACTTTTTCAACTGTTGTGTTTGTGGGAATTCCTTGAATGCCCCCCTTAATCTTCCCATCCCCTGCAATTAAGGGCGGGTATCTTAGGCAGAACATACAAGTTCGTTTCTGCACCTCAATCAGGAGTTCCAGGTTTCCTCTTATATTGCCTAATTGATAATCTGTAACTTCATACACTTGAGTACGAGTATCGGGTCTAGGTATGTTGTCTTCAAATATTAATCTTAGTAAACGGGAGACGCATCCAAAAAAAAATCGGATATGATATGCGGATACAGCCTGAACATTTAGAAAGACAATATATATCATCTAAGAATTGTACTTGACAATCAAATGGGATTTAGGAGGAAAAAGTAGATTTCTCCTCCCATCTATGTAAGATTCTTGAACATTAAAAGTTAGAAAAGCCAGTGTCTAACTTTTGACATGGGATCGGAGGCATATCCCATGTGTTACATGCAACCTTGTCGGACACTCTGTGGCTGCAGTAAGGGTCCTTAAACATCCTAGTGCCTAAGGAAGTAATGATATACCGTACCAATGCCATACTCAGTAGTGAGTACAAATAACAAACAAGATATATCTTAATAACAAACAAGATAAATCCTAGATAATAGCCAAATCTAAGTGAGATCCCCACATGATCATTCCCCTAACCCATCACCCGTTCCCTTGCCCAAATCAATGCACCATAGCGACACGTTAGGCCTTTCCCTGTTATGCTTGTTGCACTCAAGAACCAGTCTCTATGTTTTAAATCCCACTAGACGTGTATGTAAAGAAACACATTAAGTAATATGAAATGGCGAAGAGAACTTACCTATTGTCTTTGCTAAGCCAAGTCCCAGTCCAATGGAGGAATATGAAAAGGACATAATTGCAGCAACAATGGAGAGCCATGCCATGTTATGGAAGCCAGGAATCTGAGAGAATACAACCTGAACTGCTCCAAATAGCAGCATGTATATACTGTCTCCATATTCACATGAAGCGTCGTGCCCTTCCTTGTGATAACAGTTCGATTTCTGTATTGCTCTGTACCGATAAATTAACCGAGAGAGTAAAGGTTAGTGAACAAAAGTATAACCAACTCAAAAGCCGCTTGACGAAAGCTATTGAGAGCAAGAGTTGATTGCTTCCACCTAAATGACTCATTCCCAGCCATTTTAATCCCATATATTAAGGTAATCAGTTAGATTTCATGTGATTTGAATAAAATCTTCATTCCAGTACTATGATCTTCTTCATTTCTATGTAGTGATTTATAGAACAATCCAAATCACATTCATAGCATGAAAGAAGTAGTTGCCTCTTACATTCATCCACCCCGTTACCGCACGGTCTGGCACTTTAACTATGCCCCTTACTACAGATAGGGATGTTAACTTGAGATTCCATAAATGTTCCACTCCAGAAATAGTACTAATCCATTGGATTTTTTCTGAAATCTGATGCACTGTAATCAGTATCGACTACAGCTTTCTTGAACAAAAGGTCCAGTACAATGCCAATTAGTCTTTGCACAAATATCTGAAATACATGTTTCGCAGTGCAAAAACATACTAATGATAAAAACAAGCATCAATACCATTAGTGCTAGGTCTGGCAATTTGATTTTACACCCTTCTAGATTCCTACAAAAAAAAAGCGGGATTCTTCTACAGGTGCAGACCTCATACAGATGGCAGCTGTTATCGTATAAGCAATCGCGTATCCATAATAGCTTTCTTGAACAAAAGCTCCACACACCCACATGCTCTTTTCTCCTGAAACACACTTCATCCATCAATATAGGATACACTCATTGTCTCATTCTATAAAATGCTAGAAGGTTACTACTGGAAGGTCCCAAAACCAAATCCCCATATTATTATTACAATGATGCTCTACTTCAAAAATGTTTTACCTGCATCAAAGTTAAACTTAAACTGTCATGGTACACATCAAATCACTGTAGTTTCTGCATCATAGGAAACTCAAAACACCTCGGTTCAATCAAAGAACGTACAATTTTACCCAAAGTCTCTAATTTTCTATCATGACTGCTTTTTTTGGGATAGGAGCGTGGAGGGTGGAGGCACAATATTTGGTTCTCTGGAATCATTTTGGAAGCAAGGGAATGTTAAATCCTTGGCCTCCTAATAGAATTGCCCTTCACCCAAATGGGTAAATGATGATTGCATTTGCAATGTAGATTTTGTCAGTTTTTAGCAAACCACATAAATGAATGAGAATTCCAAGGGTATGGCCATTCCGTTTTAGCGAATCAAAAACTGCCTAAATGAAGCTATAGATTTTGTTTGTTGAACTGGGGAGTTAAACACGACACAAGTCCACACAGGAAGTGAAAAATGAAAAAACCGCGATAATTTGTAGCAAAATACATGAATATGGTTCTCACCTAAGTAGGACCTCACAGCTTCGCCGTAGGATCGATTTCTAGTGGGTCCAAATTTAGGGTCAGGAGATCTATAGCAATCACAAAGAAGGTATGAAACAAGTAAAGCAATTGCTCCAAATACCACTATGCACAGAGGGCCTGCAATCCATCCCAACTGAGCCACACTCCATGCAAGTGACAGCACTCCAGATCCTATCACTCCTGTTATTACATGGGCAATTGCTGTCCAAACAGTTCCTTCACATTGACACCAAGAAAAATGAAACCAGAAATCAAATCCTACGTTGCAATGTCTACCATTAAGAATGGGGTTTCAATTCCCTAAATGAGAATAAAATAAGTTTTTGTTCCAACATACATTTAAGTTCATACCTGTTCTCTTGAGTGTTCCATCAGACTGAACAGAAGATGATGGAGTATCAGAAAGCAATGGAGTGGTATGTTCAGCTTCTTCATCCAGCATGGCTATTCTAGATTTGAGTGCAAAGCAGCAAAAGGGAAGATACTTTGTTTACTATTGAGGTTGACGTGCACTTGTTCTGTTCATAGTTTTCTTTTCTTTTCTCTCACCTTCTTAAGTTCCAAACACAGTGGAGTAGATATTATAGGTGGGTAGTAAGTAAGTAGTCAAAGGTTGGTCATCAGGTAAGGAACACCCCCATCTGCCATTCAAAGTTCTAAAGAATTTGAACTGCACAGAATAAGATGAGATCCAAGCCTCCACATTAATTGTTCAATACCACACGTGAAGCATTAACAAAAGGATAATTCCAAAACTATTCTTTCTTTTCCACTTTTTTTTCCCCTCAAGTTTCAAACATCACCAACAAGTTCTTATCATTTTTCCATGTTTTAAAAATCCCATAACTCCTGCGCAGGACAGAGCATAAATATTCAGTTGGTGGGTCAAAGATTGAAGCTACAATAGAACTTATCAAATAATTTTGCGTGTCCCCGTTTTCTCGGAATGAATCTTCGACAAATCCGATACTTAGACACATCCAAACCCGACATGCGTACCCGAGTCATACTAATAGATCAATCTCCATCAAATGAACAAAATGCCAAATTCCAATCAAATTTATGTAAAGAGAAAATTATACTCTACTAAGAAACAAAATCATTCATTCTGTTTTTCCGTCACTAAATCTAGAGAGTGGGAAATCCAAGCCAACCTGGAAAAATCTTGGCCGTAGCTTGCAGCCCTAAGCACCGTATGCTGCCTTGAGAAGTATACATACATATACGTCCAAAAAGGGGTGTGGATAACAATTTGGGGTGTGAAAATCAATTACCATGTGATATATACACGTATAACTGTACATACATATACATACGACGATGAGAGAGAGAGAGAGCAGGGACTCACAAGAGCGAGAGAAACGGCGGGTGAGAGTCTGAGAGAGAGAAATGGTTGGGGAGAACGGCGGACGACGGTGGCGAAATATACTCTCAGTATTCGACGTTTTCTCCCTATCAATTTTCAGAAAATCTCTCTATCAATTTTCTGGGAAAAATATTTTCCACGTCATGACATACCTATGTCATGCCATTAAACGACGCCGTTCTGGGGTAGCATTTTAGTTATAAGAAGTCACATACTACAAAGACGATTTCTACCTATATCGACCATTATTTAATGATCCGAGACGTTTTTCTTGTAAAAATTATAATAATACATATGATATACAAAAATCTCCTAAATAAATTACAGAATTGTACTTAATCTAAATGAATTTGTATTTCTTAAAATGGACTTGGATACATTGAATCATATCCCTTCCGATATCAACATATTTCTTAGGTGACTTTAAATACATTTTCTCTATATCTCAATGATATTTTAATGATCTAAGACATTCATATCATAGAATGCAAAAAAATACACATCATCTAAAAATTTCATGTTAATCGAAAATTGATTAGTACTTGATCTTAATGAATTTATGTTTCTTAAAATTGGTTTGGTAACACTGAATCAAAACCTGCTTCAAGAAGAGAGGGGAAAACACGTATGCTTAAGATGATCCCAATACATTCTTAACTAAACTACCTGCTGAGCTCTTCCTCTGCATTTCATCGTTCAACGCCGACTCGAATCATTGTTTATTCGATATATTTCTTTTTATCTGTTCTTTAATTTCACAAACGTTTTTTTTTTATAAACAGACCCAGATCGAAGAGAGTTTTTTTTCTTTTCTTTTCTTGCTCTATGTTTATACGTACAGATGCTGCATGTATCTGCTGTATTCAGCAGCTGTTTATCATGCTTGTGTTTGATTGAGGAATTTATGGCCTGATCTTGTATTATTGTCCCGATCCCAAATTAGTGGGTTGTTTATATTTATGCCCAGTTTTACTATGGAAGCCATGTTTCGTGAAATATGAAGAATTTGCTGATTTCCATGGGTTCCACCAGGGGCGGAGTCAGAACTAAATGTCAGTGGGGTCAAAATCTTAAAGCAGAATAATAGAACAAAAAAAAAAATACTAAAATGCGAAATAGAGAATAACTAAAGTAGATATCTGTTAATAACATATAATTTCATTTACAATTGATTCCCCAAAAGTTCATTGAAATGCCAAATAAAAAGTAGCTATACTTGAACGCTAACAAAAAGTAGCTACACTTGAAAGCTAAGAAAAAGTAGCCAAGCAGATATCAATTAAACCCTCTAACAGTGTTTACAAATGACCCCAGCGATTTTTCATATCTTGAAATCGTAGCATAATAGCCTCATTTGTGATACTAGTAAAAATTTCCTTCTCAATGTGTTTAATCACGCTATCATGCAACCATTGATCACCCATTCGGTTACGAAGTCGATTCTTCACAATCTTCGTGGCAGAAAATGTTCTTTCTACTATAGCTGTCGCAACAGGTAAAACTAGAGCCAAAGTCAAAAGCCTGAAAACCAATGGATATCCTATATTTTTTCGGGTCTCAACCATCTTTCGAGAAACATCACCAATTCCTTTCAAGTTTGAAAACTCAACACTAGACCGCACATCAATGATGAAATTCTCAAGTTGATCCGAAAGTGCCAAAAGCTCAGTGCCGGAGAAGTCTTTAGGATAAAATTCGGCCAAGCGGTTCAACTTTTGGTTGTCAAAACTTGCAAATGAGTTGGATGGACTTAGACATGCAACACAAATAAGCAACTCGGTGTTTACCTCATTAAAGCGATTATTTAGCTCTTGGAGTTGCATATCTATGACAGTATACAACAACTCGACGTGATAATGGTGAGAGATTGTCATTTCTTGAGCCCTACGCCTTGATCTTCCTTGAGAAACATATGTGCCTTCCATGTTAGGAATATCAATGTTATTCTTGCCACAAAATGCGGAAACTTCATCCAGATTTTCGCTGCCTGTGGCTCTAGACCAGATCTATTTTTGACGGTGAAAATTGGCGAGTCTTAGAGTTAGGGGGAAAATAATTGGGTGCTGTAAGGATTAGGGAGGGCAAAGAATTTAGAGTTAGTGGGAAAATAATTGGGTGCGGTAAGGACAAGAGAGGGCAAAGGAAAATTTATTTGGTGTGGTCAGTGGTAAGGAGGGCAAGTAGTTGGGAAAAAAATACCATATATAAGGGGCAAAAATACAAAATTCTAAAAAATATTATACCTATCCTATTAAAATTTGACACCTCAATGGGGTCAAGTGACCCCGCTTGACCCCCTTGGCTCCGCCCCTGGGTTCCACCACAGTCCCCCCTTGTTTCTTAAATTTAATATTGATGGAGCATTCTCATCCACTCGTAGCATTGCTGCCTTTGGTATCATTGCCAGAGATAGTAGTTGACAAGCTCAGGTGTGGCGTTTTGGTCGAGTGGTTGCATCCTTTGCTATTTTCATAGAAGCTTGGGCCCTTAGAATAGCTTGTATGGTGGCGGTGGAACTGAAGCTTAGAGATGACATTTTTGAATCTGATTGTCTCTCTCTTATTACCTGCTTGACTGAGAGTAATGTTCAGGGGCAGTGGGAAATTCTCCCTCTGGTTGAAGACATTAAGGCCTGGGCTATGTCAACAAACTGGAAGTTCATTTGGTGCAGCAGGAAGGCTAATGGTGTTGCTCATTGGTTAGCATCAAGTTGCTTAGCTAGGAGAATTTTGTTTCAAACGGGTTGTATTCCACCCGGCATAGATAGGGTTCTCACTAGGGACCTTCCCCTTAGCTTGTTTTCGTCTTTTTCTTGTGGTATGATCCTTTCAAAAAACAAAAAAACTATAGAGAAATTTCTATTCGAAAAAAATTAGCAATAGAGAAATTCAACTTCCTGTATATTTTTTTGAACGTTCAACTTAATATACTGGAATATTGGGTTTTGTCACACTCTTTTTTGTGACAACCCATCTTGGTGAATGCAAAGTTCGGTACTATATACGAGTATAATAAATCATGACCCTACCTTGTACAAAGCAAGCCTTTTAAAGCCGTGTGGCGTCAAAGTCCTTTGGAACTTCACAGATAAGTGTGCTCATTGTGGAGCAATCCAGGAATGGATGACCTACTGAGAAGTCGAGGGGGTTTGGCGGCCAAAGAGGATAATATTGTACAGGGGGATCAAGTCATTAATCTTTTCCCTTTGCTTTCATAGAATTTTTGGGGTTTAATTTAGGGCAAAAAGCATGAGGGAATACGGTTAATAATTATTTAGGAGAACAAAAAAACATTGGGGTCTTCATATTCTGTAGTATAAAGGTTGGAGGCAATGGGGGATTATTTGATCACTGTCACAAGCCTTAGCTCATGGCCGGCCTTTTGTTACGAACATACCTCACTATTAGAATAGTAGTCCACTGAAATCCGGAGAATTATACTTTGTCTTCTTTTGTGATATGATGGTATTCATTGTGAATTTGTTTACTTTATTGTTCGGGGTCTTGGTGTGTGTTCCCATGGGAAGCATTGGAAAAGCATATTTACTTCAGATTCTCTGTTATATAGCAGTTGCTATGCATAGCAACTGATGGAATGAAACCATCTCCTGATTTTATGCTTTGTCTTTCATTTTAGGCTTTCGAAGATGTTTGTAAGTTAGTTTGTTCTTTCCCATCACGTTCGAAAGTCACAATTTCAGCAGGAAAAACCTATCTAGCCCGACCTATTAGTTTTGGTGGCCCCTGCCGATCAAAGTTGACACTGAGGGTATGAGCCATGCATTTGTTCTCCTATGGCTCTACTAAACCCCTTTCTACATCGTCATATATCACTTCCACCTTTATAGTTTATGCAACCAAGTCATTTTAGGAACATTGGTGGGCAGATTTCTGTCTTAATCGATAGATTTGGGTTTTGAATTCTGTATAGATATCTGGTACTATAATTGCGCCCAAAGATCCTGATGCCTGGACTGGGTTGAAAATCCACAAAAGTGGCTCGATTTTCAAGGGGTGAACCACCTAACTGTGGAAGGAGGGGAGATAATTGAAGGAATGGGACAGGATGGGTGAGGAAGGACGGGGTCTCCCAGAGCAGCCAATACCTCAGCAGGAGGCGGCGGGTGAGGGACAAGATGATGCTCATGTAGAACACCCTGCGGAGCAGCTTGTGCTGGCCCCTCGTGGCGGGAGAGTGTCTGCAGTGGGGAACGATTCTCCTGCTAGCTGACCCTATAGAATTAAGAGCTTATTTCTAGTGGCTTCTGCTGGCCCCTCGTGGCGGGAGGGTGTCTGCAGCAGGGAACGATTCTCCTGCTAGTTGCTCTTCAGCTTCTAAAGCTCCTCCGCGTGTACCTACTCCTGCAGCAGATCTTTTTGTGGCAGAGGGGAGTTCTTCAGTCGATGCTGGTGGGGGTACTACTACTGCAGGCACATGCAAAGATCAGGCTAAGTCATCCGTGCACACTGCAGAGCAGCCTAGTACATTCAAACCAGTCACATGCCACCTTTTTAGTAGCCCACTTGAAGACACGCTGGCTGCAGCTTTGGATAGTTTTGTCACTCCACAGCAGGCAATAGGGCCCGTCTTGCCTGAACGAGAATCTTTGGAAAACCAATCCCAGACCCACAAACCCATCTCATGGCCCTCCGATTCCATTCTAACCTTCAATTGGATTATGTCACTCATGGATGCATTCGAGTGGGGATCTCAAAATCTACCCCTAGCGAATTTTCTTTGATCTGTCTCGTTATATTGCTTGATAGTATTATACTTTCTGCATCCACAATCCTTCGGAAGGAGCCCAACTGCGTTCACATTGATGGGCTGGGTGATGACTCGAGTGTTGTGGTTGTTGGCGATGTCCATGGACAGTTGCACAACCTCATTTTCTTACTTCGACATGCAGGTTTTCCGGCAGATAACAGAGTCTTTGTTTTCAACAGAGATTACGTGGATAGAGGCGCCTGGGGTATTGAGACCTTCCTTCTCTTACTGGTGTGGAAGGTAAGAGATTATTCATTTTTATGCAACTCTTTAATTTCATATTGGACAGTAAAATCAAAGCTTTGGTATGACTTGGGTGGCATTTTGATGGTCTGAAAAGTCCTTTGCATATACGTCATGCTAAGTTACTAAAGTGAAATAGATTTAATTAATTCTCTCTCCTTTGGTATATATTGAAGTTGTGCACTTTTATGGCAAATAACACATTGGTCTAGTTGAAAGTCATGTTACATGAACAGATGATCTTTAGTTCAAGCATCACTACCAGGCTTTATCTGACTCTTTCTAATTCAAAATATGTTGATAGAAAGAAAAACGAAGACCAAATGGTTTGAACTCAAGACCTCAAGGTAAAAGCACCAAGTCTTAACTGCTGAACCAAATAATGGTTTTTATTAGTACATAGTAGTTTGTTCCGTTGGGAACGAGGGGTTGTACACTTGCCTCAAGCGCTTCTTGATGTGATTAATCTTTTGGATATACATGGGGTACAGTGCCCTCTTTTTCGACTCTCTTCGTATAAGGATTATGCTATAGATGATTGTTGCTATAGGGTAAATTTATGATACCTTCAAGTGACTCAGGTTTGGTCATTTGGACTCCATCTAGCTGCTGAAATGATCAAGCTTAAAGTTGCTCTGCTCTATGTCTACTTTGAGAGTTGGTAATGTCTGTAGTCGACGGAAGAAAGGGGATGACATAGGAAATTAAGGCCAGAACTTCTCATGTTTGGTCCCAGTAACGTGAAAATGTAAACATGGAAAGTGTATTAGGAGCTTTTCTTGGGAATGATCTCGGTACCATTCCTGTTTCAGGAAACTATCTTTCATACTCATGTGATGCGAGTTTTTAGTGTTCAACTTCATCGAACACGAATGTGATTATAATTTTTTTTTAATTCAATTAAAGAAGATTAAAATTGGAAACCAGACTAATGCATAGCTAAGAAGCACGGGCATGTCTACCGGCCTCACATATTGTGTCGGATACGGATGTGACACGACACTAGCCGGACAAGTGTCAAACATGCCCAAATACCTGTCAATTTTTATTTTTTTTTTCATTTATTTTACTAGGACACCTGGACACTCTGGGACTAGTAGGGACACTCCTGCAAAATGTGAGGGACAGATTATGAGGTTAACATGTAATGTTTAAAACTTGGTCCATATTTCAAAATTTCATTTGATGGATAGTTCATGAATACTTATGGTAATTGGTAACCATGGATTCGTATCTTCATAATGGTAATATTTTTGTGGGTTTTATCTTCATTTGATAGGAATGATGTTATATCTTGTATTATGTAAATTTACAAGATACCTCTATAATGCAAAAATATACATTTTATTCGGCTTGTCCATGATGTGTCTGTGTCCTAATTCATGAAGAAATGTCCTATCCGCGTGTCCGTGTCCGTGTCCGTATCCTTGTTTAGATGAAAAGCATACAAGGCCTTTGATAGTTACACACTGAGCTAGTGGTCTTTGCACCTTGTGTGAAACTTTTCATATATGCATATAAGATGGAAGGATTTGTTGAGTTGTTTTTTGTTCCTTGACATTTTGCAGGATGTTTTTCTGTTTTCTCTACTCAGAGTTTCATGGTTAGTGTGGGTTGTATTCTTACAGGTATACAAATATTTTGTCCATAATTGACCGCTTTGAAACCTAGATGTCCAATTTGTACTCTGCCTGCATGTCTTATTATACTAGAAGACTCTTCCATTTCTGTTTCCTCGCTATGTCATTGGACTAGTTCGCCGATATTCTATGTTTCTTTTTGCATTGAATTAGGGTAAATTAATAAACACTATTTTTTTTTTTTGAAGTTCAATAAACACTAGTTCGATGACCCAATTTTACAGGTTTCTATGCCGGAAAAGATATTTCTTCTTCGTGGAAATCATGAGTCGAAATATTGCACACACTTGTATGGGTTCGAGAAAGAAGTAATTAACAAAGTATGGAGAGCAAGGGAACCATGTCTATCAGAAGTGTTTAAGGTGTTTTGGAACACTTCCTCTAGTTTCCGTCATAATAGGCCGGGTCTACACCGCACATGGAGGGCTTTTTCACTTCCTCCTCAAAAAAAGGAAGAAGACTAGCAATTGTGAAGAAAGTTCAGTAGTTCTTGGTTCGTTGGAAGAGTTATCTTGAGCTAGGAGAACAACTCAATCCTCCATGGAAAGGTCCCAAAACTTGATTCCCGGTGACATTTTGTGGTTAGAACAGTCGATGAACCAGTGCCTTTCTCTAAATAAAGAGCGAGGATTGGGTCTTTTCTGAGGCCCGGACTGTACCGAAGACATCCTACAGAAGTTCAATCTAAAGGTAATTGATAGATCAATTTTCCCATTAAACTTATACATTTATGCATATCAAGTTATTCCAGAAAATCCACATCCTCAACTCGTGCAAATCCCGTCACACACGTTGAGATGCAAACATCCCTACATCTATATAGCAAACTAGGAACCACGGAAATGGAGAGAATTGAACTCAAGACCTCCCGCAAACCAAAGTTTTAATTCCCTGGAGAGTTGGACCCCAAACCTCCCATAAAAACGCTATCCAACATCTTTATCTCCTTTTCGAGCAATAATAATGGGAAATATGATCATGTGATCTACAAAGATGCTTACTTGGTTATAACTCATTAGTCAGAGTCTTTACAATTTTGAACTTTGGATACTCAGGTAGAACGTGTTAATTGACGATTTTGAATTTCATTGCAGCCGCATGCGTGCAGCAAGTTCAAAGGGAGTTTTTTTTTTTTTTGAAGCAAGAAGCTGCGCATGCACAAGCACAAGCACTACTGCTACTGGTTTGAAAGCACGGTCCGGGCTGGAAAAGGAGGAAAACAAGCTTTGGGGTTTTGTTCTTCAGTTCTCTTGAAAGGTTTTAAGTTGTCAATGGAGTTTATTTATTTCATGATTATTTGTCTCAACTCCATGAGCGGCTAAATCCCCCGGCTAGGGTAACGAGGATGTCTCTCCGTGTAGTATGATTGTATAGACTTTTAGGGGTTTATATTCAACTTTTATGAGAGTTTTTATTTTTCCAATCTTATTATAGTAATTACATTCGTGATATTAAATACTGTCGTGCAATGATTTTGAATGCTTCAAGATAGGCTGTGAGATAGACTATACGACGTAAGACGGATCGTGCTGCCCGTTAAGTCCGGTGATATTTTTGGAAAATATCTACTGGAGTTGCTACCCTAACGGTAGTCTGATTATAGGTTGAATGTGACCCCAAGGTCTCATAACAATCATGTTACAAGGGGAGGCTGATCGAAGCCCTGGCCTAGTCCCTTCTCTCACTCACTTTTGAAACCTTTATGGCTTTCTAGTTAACTTTTGTTTAATCAAATCAAATCCAAACTCCTACTCTTTTTCAGAATTAAATTAGAAATCAAATGAGACTGCATCAACTTAGCTTTTTACTCCCCGTGAACGATCTTGGTCTTAATCGCTACTCTGTGGAGTAGTAGTTAACTTCTTTTATTAATTATAGTTTTATTACGCAAATGACCTGTCACCAACTAAACCCTTGTTACATTTTGAACTGATATATCCTGAAACACCATAATCAGAAACACCATCATTAGGCAAGTTTTACATGCATTGACTATAAAAATAACCAAGAGAAAACCGGAATTGAGTTTCCTTTCCTCCCCAGTTCAATGTCACATTAGGGCGTAATTCTTCGACATGAGTGCAATTTTATGTTAGTGTTTTGTTTCCCTAGCCAGTCCACTACAAACTCACATAACAAAGCCAACAACCAATATAATTGAAACATGTCTAGCAGTAGAAACATTTCGGAAGATTGAAAAATCACAACTCATAAACATAAAAACTAACTTGTTCTTATGACACTATTCTTGATTTGAACAAGAGTAGATGCACTAATGTGGATGCCATCAGTGTTGGGGCTAGAGCCTCAGATGGATGTAGTTTCCAGACATGGCAGCTGCTTCGTTTGTTGATTGAGCAAATCCATATTCTATATATAGTCGATACAAGTTTTGAAAAGCATAGGCATGAGGGCTTATATGTTGCTCTGCCCAAGTGCAAGATTAGACGTAAATCCATGGACGAAGAGGCCTAGAGATGTGACTACAAACGAGAAAAGAGATTACCAAGAGTCGGCTATTTTCATAATTCTATTAGCAACAAAAGACGCTTCGCAATGGAACCCCAAGCCAAAAAGAAACCTGACGGAACTGAAGGGACCAAAATCCTAATGGAACTTAAAGGGAACGAAATCCTAGTGGAATCTAAAGAAAACCCCAAAGGCAAACCAACCCTACGACTCCATAATATCCCTATGTATAGAGAACCCAAAAACAAGCTTCCGGAGTCTAGGCACAAGAATTTCTCGTCACATGCACAACTCCCGCATGATCGACACTAAAGCTCTTGTCAAATGCTTGTAAAGCATTGCACTCTAGAGTTCGAGGCAAAATCGAGAAAGCAATAACCAGAGACCAAACTAATGCTTCAAATGTGCATCCATACCTACAAAAATGCAGCAAGAAAAAGCAACTGAGAAGTGGTTTAATATTGTCGGTCATACTTAAGTTGCATTCACTTTGGCCCCGCAATACGATGCAGAAGTTCACACATGCTAAAAGGAATCTCCCTTTTCTTATCTTGATCTGAAAAGCAGCTCGGACATCATATCTATAAATCTATTACACACCAACATAGCTGATTCTTTAAAACCAACAAAATACTACGTTGAGATTATGTATTACGAAAAAGGCTGATAAAAGACATGAACATCATATCAAGAAAGCTAATAGCACGAATATGGATAGATACTGCACACATACTGCTTATGGACTTAGTTCCTTCGCCCGTTTCTTTTCTGCTTCTTCTGAATTTTCTTCCTCCTCCCGAATGTATCAACAAACCATTCGTGATACCTCTAAGTCAGAGTGGTCCCAATAACCAACCCAACTATTAGCCCACTTCCATACCCGATGAATATCACCATCCAGTAGATACCTCTCGGAAACTCAGTTTCATCGCCTTGAGGGCTGCGTCTTGGCGGTGGTGGTGGTGACGCCACAGAATTTTCACATGAAGTTGACAGAGGAGCACCACACAATTCAGGATTTCCATCATATGAACTATTTTCAAATGTCTTGAATTGTTTCCCTTGGAGTATACGGCCCATGAGATGGTTATGCGAAACGTCTAGGACTGCAAGGAATGTGAGTTGGGTTAGTTGCTGAGGGATCTTTCCTGAGAGCATGTTTCGAGATAAGTCCAACGACTCAAGCTCTGTCAAACTTGCCAAGGATGATGGGATGACTCCGTCGAGATTGTAGTTTGAAACATTTAGCACTTGAAGCCCACTTAGACTTCCAAGAGATTCTGGAATTTCTCCACTGAATTTGTTGTTTGACAGATCTATAGCAACAAAGGCACTTTGGATCCTCTCATATAGCCTCAGCGTGCCTTCTGAGCTATTGTCATTGTGTAGATGTACACATATGAAAAAATCTCAAACCTTTGATTAGCCTGCATATATGTTAGCTTTCCTAGCTTGACCATTTTCATTGCATTCAAGTTTTTGAAGAAATTTGACGGCAAGTTGCCTGAGAAATGGTTGTCAATGATGCGCAACTTTGGAAATGTTAAATTGGTTTCCAGATTCTCAATGGAACCATGAAATTCGTTAGATCGCAAAATAAGAACTTGTAAATCAG
Source organism: Gaultheria prostrata (assembly GCA_036023075.1). Classification (NCBI taxonomy): domain Eukaryota; kingdom Viridiplantae; phylum Streptophyta; class Magnoliopsida; order Ericales; family Ericaceae; genus Gaultheria; species Gaultheria prostrata. The sequence continues at coordinate 20,467 of JAXBDA010000118.1, read as the reverse complement.
GAAGGGCTCCTAACCAGTAGGGGAAAGTACCCTCAATACGATTACTTCCAAGAACAAGAGTCTGAAGCATGGTACAATTCGCTAATGATGGTGGTACTTGCCCATGCAATTGATTCGAGCTTAAATCAATCAACTTGATCCCGGTCGTGAACGTCTGAGGGATGATGCCATTTAAATTATTGGAACGTAGAACAAGCACCAATAGAGCCTCATTGGAATTGACCAAACATTGAGGGTTACTGCCATTTAAGTTATTGTAAGACAAGTCAAGCATAGAAAGATAACTATAATGGCAGATTGATGGTGAAATTTCTCCGGCTAGTAAATTACTTGCGACACGATAACCAAGCATAAGCGGTGGTGGAACCGGGAGTGATCCTTGCAACCTGTTCCCACTGAGGTCCAATTAACACAGTGACTTCCATGGAATGAGGTCTGGAGACTGCTCAAAGCCAGTCAAAAAGTTACCGCTAAGGTCGACCATTCGCATGTTTTCTTTGGTTGTGTTCCAGAACCAAGTTGGTATTTGGCCATGAATTTGATTATTAGAAGAAAAAAAGTATCTCTAAATCATACTGAAAAAGTAGGAGATATGGAAACTCCCTCAGGTCGCATGATGACAAATCTAGATAATTGAACTAGGTATCTCAAACTCAGTTTTTCAAGTTTCAAAAGTTGTTAGAATGTTTGTCAACATGTCGAGACAGATCGTGGAAAGCCAATTTGGAAAGAGAGGAGATTTCCAGAGGGATTTGACCTGAAAAGGCAGAATCAGATAGGTTGAGACTCATTAGCCTTGAAAGTGATCCCATTCGTGTTGGGATTTGAGAACAGTTGAAGTGATTGTCAGCAAGGCTTAGCCACTGGAGGTGGACGAGGTTGAAGAGGCTACTATTTGAGCTGACGGAACCATAGAGAAAACTGCTACTAAGGTCGAACCTGATCACATGACAGGAGTAGTGGTCACACACCACGCCATCCCACGAGCAGCAATCGCTAGTATTTTCCGTGGACGTTCCATGATTCAACCTTTGGATAAGCATAAGGGTCGACCGAAGCAAACTTGTTGATGACAAAGCTATGCTTGAACTGGAGCAAGGCTAAGCTCTCCTCTTCATGGCATAGTGGCTGCATCGAAGAAAAAGAGTTGGCCAAAATATTAAGATTAGAACAGCACAAGATCAGGAACATTTGAAGACACAATGATGAACCCTTGTTCTACTTTGCAATATCTACCATTTACAATGGGGTTTTTCAATTCCCTAAATAGAATAAAATAAGTTTTTGTTCCAACATACATTTAAGTTCATACCTGTTCTCTTGAGTGTTCCATCAGACTGAACAGAAGATAATGGAGTATCAGAAAGCAATGTTCAGCTTCTTCATCCAGCATGGCTATTCTAGATTTATTTATTATTGAGGTTGACATGCACTTGTTCTGTTCATACAAGAGGCTTGTCTGGAACTTATGGGAAGGAAAGAAAAGAAAGGAAAGTTTAAAAAAATAAGATGAGATGAGATCCTCCATTCTTCAGGTAAGGAAAACCCCGTCTGCCATTCAAAGTTCTAAAGAATTTGAGCTGAACAGAATAAGATGAGATCCAAGCCTCCACATTAATATAATTCACTTAAGAGGATAATAACAGGTACAAATATACTGATAAATCAAATTTTGCTTAACTAGTCCAAAGACTTGTTATATTTTGAAAAGGAAGCACTGAATAATGAACTTTCCCAGTTTCCGCCTCCGACGCGACCAGGGGAGAACACGAGGTCAACCAAGCCTGCCTGAATTAATATCTCCTTTGTCTGGTAGAGAAGGGAGAAAGCCCGCGGAACTGGACTGTGACTCTTCTATTACATTACAGAGAAGTCCACTCTGGCTATGATCGATCCACGTCCTACCGTAGTGCCCGGAGAACCAGGCTTGCTTAGCAACCAAAGCTAGCTTAACTAACGCGAAGCCATTTTCTAAATTGTCCAAACTTGATTCAAATGCATTGAAATTCCAAGCGACAGAACCATCAGCTTCCGGTCTTTCAAGAGCAGCTGTGGATCAGATTCTCTTAGATCCAGCAGGGTAAGATTTGTCCCCCCACAGACATACCTGTTAAGTTTTGCTTCCGATTCCAGATTTATGACTTTGAATTGGAAAAAGAAAAAAGAAAGAAAAAAAGAGGAATATAGTCTACTATTCAGAGTAAGTTCACGCACTCTACTTTCATTTTTTCTGTAATCGAGTTAGAACTAAAATAGCACGAAGTATAGTCTACTATTTGGCATTTCCACTTGAAAAATTTGGGAAGAGCTTAACTTTGAAGCACTCCAAGGGTGTGCTAAGCCCTTGCAACGTTGTTGCGTTGCTAAACTTTCTGCCAACCCGGGCATACTGTTTAGCAATTGACAAAAGAAAAAATTTAGTGTCGTTATTCTAAGGGCTTCATAGTACAACATATGGGGGAGGGAGTTGAACCAACAACTTCTCGTGTAGGAGAGAGGGAGTTATGTGATTAGGTCCATAGGTCATGCTATTATGGTAGGATTTGCCAATCTATCAACTTCAATCTCTATAACTTACCTCGTCAAAAAAATAAAAATAAAAGAATCTCTCTAACTTGCAATGTGGCCCATAAATGGTGTTTTTTCTTTTTTGTCGTACAAGGATAAGAAGAGAAATGAAATTTGTATCCTCATAGTAAGATTGCCACGTTATGTTAATTCAGTATTTTAGCATGCCAGGATGGCATGTCCTACTAGATATGCTCTTGTTGAGATGAAAATCGAAAATCAAACAAAGATTGTCATGGTATGAGTTCTGCTATTCAAGTTGATAGTTAGCTTGAAACCAACTGACGTTGTATCAGTATCAAAATTGGCCAATCTAATCTGAAAATCAGTATCTGACACACCTATAGCTTATTATTTTGAGAAGAACCAATAACTATTTTAAAAGCAATAAAACTATGGCTTTGAATACGAATAAACCAGTCATTATATTTAGTATTTTATTTCTTTGGATTGATGAGTATATATTGCAGGTGGGCTAGCATAAGGCTAGGAATAAACATGCCAGCAAGAGTAGAAATAACAGAGAGGAAGAATGACACTGAGTTTCAACTGGTGGGAGAGGCAACTGGGGAATACTACGATGTGGTGATGTTCTTTGGAATCATAGACATTTTACAAGACTATGACATCACAAAGAAGCTTGAGCATGCCTACAAGTCCATCCAGTATGATCCCACCTCAATCTCAGCCGTCGATCCTAGGCAATACTCGAGATGCTTCCTCAATTTCAATCTGAAAGTTTTTGAGGAAGAAACTTGAACAAGGATCAGATCACCCACCTAGTAGCCTAATTCATTATCCAATTCTTTAAAGAGAAATACTAGTCTGTAAGAATTCTTTATGAAGATGTGTCAGTGACATCTTCTAAACAATAGGTCACTCGAATCAGTCTTTTAATTTTACATAATGAAGACTCGAATCCACCCCACGATTTGTAGAATTTTAAGCTTGTACAGTGAATATTGTATTCGAGAGGATAATGTTATAAGAATAGGACTTATTTCGAACAAAAATCCTGAAAATGCCATCTCGACGTTGCTTACATTCTTTTCATTGCTATTAATTCATAGGTAAGATGATTGGGAAAGATTAGAGAACCTGTACCCGCTAGAACTACAACTGCTTTTTTAACAAAACAAGGTGTAAATCAATTGTCCATACAACCATGAATTCTTTTGATCTGTCCCAGGACACAAGGTTTTGGTATCACTTTCCAAACTTGAAAAGTCAACAGAACAATGTTAATATTAGTACATAAGTCGAAGGAATCACAAAACAGTATACGGTACAATGGTATATGCAAGCTCGGGGACAGAATTTATCACTGCTTATAAGGTACTAATAAAGATTCTGGGTACATGGAACCATATCTTCATGAAGGGGATTGGATAACCTCGGGAGCGAAGGGTCGTCACAGCTCAAGGACGACCCAGAGGCCAAGTGGAAGGGTCGTCACAGCTCAAGGACGACCCAAAGGCCGAGTTGAAAGGCAACCCATTGTGGGTACGTGGCACCGAGTCCTAAGAACTGAAGAAACCAAGGTGACATCATGGGCGAAGGTTATCGATTCTACGTACCTATACTCTCAAATGATTGTAATCACCTACATATAAAAGCTTTTTCTCAAGTATTTTAAATTATGCAAAGTAAATTGGGGGCCCATTTAAAAAAATTCACTTTAAACCTCAGAAAACTCAGAGCCGACCCTAGCTGAAGGACAGCCCAAAGCATAGAATTCCTTTGATATGCATGAAAGGGTCCAAGACTACTCGTAAACATCACTTAAGCTAGAATAGAACTTATCAAATAATTTTGCGTGTCCCCGTTTTCGCGGAATGAATCTTCGACAAATCCGATACTTAGACACATCCAAACCCGACATGCGTACCCGAGTCATACTAATAGATCAATCTCCCATCAGATGAACAAAATGCCAAATTCCAATTAAATTTATGTAAAGAGAAAATTATACCCTACTAATAAACAAAATCAATCATTCTGATTTTCCGTCACTACATCTAGAGAATGGGAAATCCAAACCAACCTGGAAAAATCTTGGCCGTAGCTTGCAGCCCTAAGCACCGTATGCTGCCTTGAGAAGTATACATACATACATATACATATGTACGAGAGAGAGCGGGAGAGAGAGAGAGAGAGAGAGAGAGAGAGAGAAATGGCGGGTGAAAGAGGGAGAGGGAGAGAGAAATGGTCGACACTTTTTGGCGAGAATGAATGATTAAGAATTATGGTTTTTCCGCAAAAATAATTTTCACGTCATGACACAGGTTGAACCTGTGTCATGCCACCAAAATGACACCGTTTTACAGGTTCTCCACGTCATGACACAGTTTGAACCTGTGTCATGCCACCAAAACGACACCGTTCGTTATGACACAGGTTGAACCTGTGTCATACCACCAAAACGACGCCGTTCATGGGTAACATTTTAGTTCAGGTACTACAAGCACAATTTCTACCTATATCGACCATTATTTAGTGATCCGAGACATTCTTCTTATATAAATTACTATAACACATATGATGTACAAATATCTCATAAATAAACTACATAATTGTATTTAATCTAAATGAATTTGTATGTTTTAAAATTGATTCGGATACATTGAATCATATCTCATTCCATAACAACATTTCTTACAAGACTTTAAGTATACTTTCTATCTATATCAGCAATATTTTAATAATTTAAAACATTCATATTATAGAACGCAGAAAAATATATATTTAGTAAAAATTTCATATTAATTAAAAATTGATTAGTATTTGATCGTAATGAATTTATGTTTCTTTAAAATAGGCACTGATATACTGAATCAAAACCTTTCAAGAAGAGAAAGGAAAACACGTATATATATGCTTCCTGTACTTTTCAAAATTCCTTCGTCTCCAAATTCCAGTTTTCGTTCGTAATCACACAGAGAGTTATTTAGGGTTTTGATTTGATTTGATGAGATGAGGAGGAAGAATAATGGAGGAGGAAGGGCAAGGCTGGCCAAACTTCATCCCCAACCCTCCGCCATGGCCATCACTTACCTCTGCAAGGTATACATCCATGGCGCCATGTGTATTGTATATTCGTCTCCATGTATATCTATGTGTAGCTCGCGAAGCCGTTTAGGTTTCTTTTCGTTTTGCCTTCTGAATTGGCAAGTATTTTTGTATTCGTATTTGTCTCGTCAAATCGATTGGAGAACCAAGTATTGCTGTTATAGCTTGATTTCCTAGCTTCAATGAACTTCTTTGGGGCCAATTCATATGGGGCTTTTGCTCTAATTTTAGTTGGGCCTTCTAGTAGGAAGGATTGGTCCCGAGGTGCGTGTGAGGTTATCTAGAAACTGAGTTATCAAAAAGCATTATTGATATGAGTAAAGAATGCAATCCCTTTGCTGATGTGGAGTTTGGCGTTCTCTCTGGATAATAAAATGTGAACTTCGTCTCCGATGGTAATTTCCAAATGCTTTTCTGGGCTTAGGGCTACGGAAGCGTTCCAAATTCGTGTTTTCAGAAGCAATTGAAACCTTTAGGAGTACCATAGAAATGGTACATATCTTTTTGTTGTCTATTGTTGCACATTTTCCTGTTTCTGTTATGAAGGGACGTAGAGCTTAGAAAATTAAGAAGTGAGTGAATTTATGCATATTTATGTCTAGTTATGAACTTTATTGTTCATGTGCGACGCATTGTTATGGTTCGATCTGTTACGTTTTTTTAACCCACTTGTTACGATTTCTTTAGAGTATATACTTACTAGTTATGAACGAGTGTTCAAATGTTGGCTAGTTACAATAGTAGTAGGTGTTTGTTACGAATTATTTCAGCCAATTGTGAAAACATAGGTTAAAGCGTGTAGCACGATCTCCTCCAAATATTATTCCTTAAAAACCTAATGAAGTGTTTTATTTGAATTTTCAAATTACTACCGTTATCTTTGTAGATCTTTTAAGCAAGCTTTGAGAGAAGTTTTGCTGTTTTGAAGTGGTGTAGAACTGCTTCCCAAGTGCTTATATAAGTGTGTAAAGTCCGCTATGTGAACAGGTGAAAAGAGTCTGTTTGTTAACTAGCTGAGGAGAGAAAAGAAAGGAGGGTAGTTTAATGGGTGAGAGAAGAAAAGAAAGTAAATGATAGCGCTATCTCTTTCGACGGGTAAGAGAGTGTAATATCCGGCCAACCAAACATCTGTAACAATTTTAGATGTGTAGCACTTTTACAAGCTATTTTGTAGTATTTGATATCAAGACAAAATATGTAATGAAAAGGTTGTAGGCCACGTGGAAGTGGTTGTGTGTGCATGTGAGGCACAAACTTTGTAGTTATCTAATGTCTAAACATGATAAGGGAGAAAGAGCATGAAAAACAAATAGGTGGGGGATGACAAGTGTCTTACTTTTGGACACCTTATGAGCTGACTCAAGAAAAGGGGGTTTAAAGGAAAGAAGAAGGGACTGCTCTGGAAAGAACAAAAAAAAGGTTTAACAGAGAGCTAGGCGTGGAGCTAGCGAGAAGGAGATATTGGGGAGGAGGAGGAAGGGAAGCTTACTGTGATGGTTCTGGTGGCAGGGGTGTTAGGTGGTAATGGGGGATTGAATATTTTAAGGTTATGCCATTTAAGGCTGAAAGTTGTTAGGCACCAATTGAGTTGGGTAATTGTCTGAAACTATTGTATTGTTTTTGGGATGTTATAGAGAGTGTGAGATGGTAATATCAATGAGATTTCAGTTTTCGGGGAATATCGGTTAATAATAAACAAACAATCTTTTCGTTTCTCACTATTCTTACCACTTTTGTGAGAAAGAGTTTCAATTAATTTGGAATCCAAACATGAGAGACTTTATGTCTCAGCATTTCATGTAACTCACTGAACGGGCATTTACTAAAATTTATAGATGTAATCTGTTATGCTTGTGATTTCCTTTATGCTGTAGGGAATCCTTGTCGTTGCTAGGATTTAATTTGGATAACTCTTTTTGTGTTTATATCATCTGCACAGGCCACTGATTCTGAGGCTCATCCAGATTCCAGTCATGATGATATTGGGGTCAATATTGAAGCTAATAATGATGGTCACTGTAGTACAGTTGCTGAAGCCTCCAGTGATAGTGATCATAATAGGCAATGCCATGAGGTTGCTCCCAACATTACTGGCGAAACGGTTGTTCTTGCAGAGAAGACTTGTAGTTTGGACCCTCAGGAAGAACGTCAGCCAGAAGAATGTTTGGAAATGGATTGGACTGAAACGGAAGTTTGTATAAAATGCGAAAAAGGTGGCAAGCTGTTGGTTTGTAGTGATAGTAACTGCCCTTTAGCTGTTCACGAGGAATGCATGCAATGTTCAGCTCGGTTTGATAGTTTGGGACACTTCTACTGCCCTTATTGTTCATATAAACGAGCTATGCTGGAAACACGTGAAGCAAGGAAAAAAGCTATGTTGGCAAAGAAAGCCTTATCGGTTTTTCTGGATAAAAGAATGATGGATGGTGACTCACAGAGGCAAAAGGCAGAAAAGCATAGGAGGAAAGAGCCGAAGCCATCAACAGCTGTGGGAGATAGAAAAGCTGATCATAGGAACAGGCTGGATGCTGATGAAGCCGTCTTCGTTCAAATGGAGGAAGATCAACTTGAAGAAACAATTGATTTGTGTGCCAATGCGTCGGCAGTGAATGAGCAAAACGATGTTCTGAGCAGATGCGGGCATAGTGCAAGACCTGATGACGGTGCTCAGCATAAGGTCGTGATTCAAGAACATATGCAAGCAATGCCAACTATTGCATGTGGCGACAATGGTACTTGTTGTAGGGAAGAAGAGACAAGGCATCAATTTGAAATTGTACAGGTTGATAAAAGTGTTCAAGCAGAGCATCCAAAACTAGTTGATGACCACTATAATGAGAGATTTCTTCAAGATGAGCGGCAACATGACCCATTGGGTGCTACCCTTGTAGAAAAAGAGACAGAATTAGATGGTGCAATTCATATATCAACTGAAGGGGAATTGGACAATGCAGATGTAGTTAAGGAGCATGAAGGTAGCAGGCCAGAAGCAGAAGCAATGGAAGATGAAGAAAAAGGGACTACATCCTCTTCCAGTGGAGACGAGCCAGTGGAAGACAGTGATGTATCGCTTGGGGACAATAGTTATGTTTCTCCACAACGGAGAGGCACTAAAATGAAGAATCAACATACCATACGGAGTCCAAGTGTTGACAGCCCAAGGAGGTCCGCAAGGAAGTCATCTAAACCAGATGCAAATGTCGTGTACAAAGAGAAAAAGAACGCAATGCCCACATCTAGGCTGTGAGTAATTTGTGTATTCATGAGATTGTTAATGCATTAATCAGTAGAGGATTGAAAATAATTACATCCACAAGTGTAGTAGTATTGAAATAATTGTATTACTAATTGAACTTTCATACTTTTTTTGTTTTTCCCCCTGTTCTTCCATTCCTAATATGCAGCAAAAGCCCGACCTTTCCTCATGCACGGCGTAAAAAACTACCTTGGACAGCTGACGAGGAAGAAATGCTAAAGGTATGAGCTCTAAACAGGCGTAGCCTTCTTATTTCAACTTGTTGAGTGTCGACAAAAGTGGAAATGCAAGGAACTCAGATCAATAATGTTAACGAAAATTTGTAGTTGACACACTCACTTTGCATTTTAAATATGATCCTTGTAGTGCAGAAGATGCTTAGGCAAGCTTTCTAGTGGACGTATAACTAGCCGTCGGGCAGAAATTGAAGTAGGAAGAGTAACTGGCCCAACATTAAGAAGTAACGAAAAGTCTTTTGACTTTTAACTCATTGTAATAAGTCTAAAGACTGGAGTTAGGAAATGAAGTGAATCCTGAGTCTTTATGGATTCTGTGTTCTGAATGTGCGTTCTTTCCTTTTTTTTTTTGCACGGCAAAAGAAATTTTATTGCAAATGTGCGTTCTTTCTTGTTTACAAATGTGAACAATTTCCGCCACTGTATATTCATAAGGGAGGAGCTGTGCATTACCATAACATAGTGGATTATAGCATCTTTTCTTTCCCTCTTTGGGAATGTCACGCCTCGAATTCAATATCTAAATGCCCATTAATTTGGTTTTGCTCCTACATACAGCCATCTAACTGCATTAAGCATTCTAATGCTGCAGGAAGGAGTGCAGAAGTTCTCAACCATGGTCAACAAAAATCTCCCATGGAGGAAAATTTTGGAATTTGGTCATCATGTTTTTGATGGGACTCGCACCCCAGCTGACCTCAAGGACAAATGGAGGAACATTCTTGCCAAAGAATGCTCTAAGAGATAACTGAAGTATACTTCACATATGACTGACTAAAAAATTGGTAGGTAATCTGTTTGCAAGTTGTATTACGTTCACAAGGTCAAATTGTCTTTTGTTCCTTTGTTCATTTTGGAGCTTCTTCTGCTGCAGTTTCCTTAAGAGGATTGAAACTAACATCTGTACAAAGGATTGTATAGCGTAATACCAGTAGTATCGCTGCTGTCTTTTCTGTGGCTTTTGTTGTTGCCAGAACTATGTTTCTAACGAATCTGTGGTGGAATGAGTTTACGAAGAAGGTACAAAGAGCTGACGCCTGACGGACTTGTTCTTGTAGTCATGTTTTCTCTCATTATCCTGTTTCCTATGTTAATTTTTCAAAGCGAATTAACTTTTTCTCTCATAAACTTGTGGCGATATCCGCTGTCCTTCCCATTACCGGATTAACTTTTTCTAAAATTTGCTAAAAACCGTCCCTCAGTTCGGTTAACTATCTGTTCGAGTGAGATTGTGACTCCTTGGTAGTACTAGGCGAGTTGACAACAAAAGAGTGATTTGAGAAATGTGAAACGGCTGGATTTTTCGATCAGGTGGCTTCTAAATACGGCTGGGTTTTTTGATCAATTGGCTCCTAGATATTGGTATATTTGATTCCCATAAAATCAAGTGGTTGATTTTAGCAAATGAGGAGATCACTTGCTAAAATCAACCTACTTTCGTTACTTTCGTTTGTGAAAGTAGGTTGATTTTAGCAAGTGATCTCATTTGCGATCACTTGCTAAAATCAACCACTTAATTTTATGGGATTCTCATAAAATAAAATGGGAAACTTGGCCATTTAAATGAGCAAAACGGTTTTTTTAGTGAAATCGACTTGTCTTTTTCTATAAGATGATGACAAAAAAAAAAAAAAATAGTAGAAAAGACCTTTGGCAAAAATAGTCTTCATACAAAAAAATTTGCTTTTATTAGTTTTGCGTCGGTTATTTTGTGATTATTAGTTCTTCGAGGGGAATCTAGAAAGTCCAAATTTTTTGTCAAAATAAAAAAAAAAAACTTTATTAAATACAAAAATAATCCAAATTTTTGTGGATTATTAGATTATTTTTGTCTTTATTCGCAAGAATTTTAGTTTGTTAAACATTTTTTATTCTTTAGATTCCTCTTGTCAAGATAAACCAATAATCAATAAAAAAAAATCTATGCAAAACTAACAAATGCAACTGTTTAAAGATTGCTCTAGCAACTGTTTAAAACCTTTCAACAGCTCTGTAAAGCAACAACATATTGAAATAACCCGACGGATAATTTACTCTCAATCACTTTTACAAACGAGAATTCAATACTAATTCTAGCCGTCAACTTTACACAATCAGGGAAAAAAATAAAGTGGAGGCACACAGGATATATACTGTAATGACATGAATGTAAAAACGAACAAGCAAAAGAACGAGAATGATTTCGCGTTTCAATTTCAACTGCAACAGCCCCCTGCTTGAGAAGCAGAGGCATCTCTACCTCCAGATGACCCCGTAATACCACCGTATCCAACTTTTATCCCGTAAGACTGCCAAAAAAGAGCCAAGTAATTAGAATTTTCGTACCGGTAATTCCACCCTTCATCCAGTCTAGTGACATGACAAAGGTATTGATACTGAGCAGATGCTAATTAACAGGTCAGTCGAATAAAAATGCTTGCCGCTGAGAAACTTAATGCCGTGTTAGAGTATGGATCCATAGAGGGATTTAAGCAATAAAAGGAAATGATACATACTCCCTCCTCCGTCCCTTTTTTATTGTAGACATTTCTATTTTGAGATGTCCCTTAATAAATGGGTGTTTTGAAAAGTTAAGGGGTAAAAGTTTGTACAATTATTAAATTGCCCTTTTGAAAAGTTAGTGGGTAAAGAGTTAATGGGTAAAAGTGAAGGATAATTTTGAAAAGTGGAGATAAGAGTTGATGTGAAAGGTATAATGATGATGTCTATTTAATAAGTTGGATTTAAGAAGTAACACACTTAAAAAGGGATGGAGAAAGTATTACTTTTCCTTGTCTATATGAATCACTCAACAAATTCCTATTCAAACATGGAGTCGATTTACATAACACATTGCTCCAGCATAAGCATAACAAAAGCAGAGGGAGAGAGAGAGAGAACCTCGTTTGATATGTCAAAAACTCCGTCGTGAATCTTCTTATAGATCGTTCTGGCTGTGTTTATAAATGCCTGCACAAAACTTATCAATCAGAAAGACGACAAGAAGTACGTCTGGAACCAAGTACCAGTTACAAAAATCCTACTCATCCTAGGGACTTGGTTAAACATCATATTCCTATAGTCAGTGGGAAACAAGGAAGAGATTCATCACCTCCTCAACATTCTGAGCAGTTTTTGCAGAAGCCTCCATGAAGATCAAGCCATTTTCCTTGGCAAACTGCTCACCTTCCTCTGTGCTTACAGCCCTTCTATGAGCAAGATCACACTTGTTTCCAATAAGCATGATACTCATGTTTGCATGTGAGTGCTGCCTTGCATCCTCCAACCAGCTGGCAAGGTGATTAAAAGTTTCTCTCCTGAATACCAGAACAACAAAAAATCATCCTTTTCCATCACTAAAAATCTGCCATCGTCCACCTCTTAAGAAAAGAATCTAAAGGATATTGTCCCTAAACTAAATGCTCCAAGGGATCAATCAAAAAGCTCAACCAAAATGAGTAGACAATGGTGCTCAATAGTATGCTAAATCTTGTTTCTGCTGGTGGGCGATATTGTACTATAATAGAAGATTCATAACATGCTATAGCAGAAGATATTAGATAATTGGCAATTGTCTCCATAACAAAACAAAATAACGTGTGTTGTCATCTCTCTGAGATTTTAAATTAATAGTTCTCTATTTCGGTTGCATTTGGCATCAAGGAAATAGACACTGCACATATCAAACTGCAAACTTATTTTCTCCGAGACCTGGCATGCAGAAACAATTCCATTCAGGTGGCTCTACTAGGCGAAGCAATGTGCCAAACCAAGGGGATATCACCGCCACTGGTAGAAAGAATATCTTCTAAGTTCTAACTACTTCTTGGAAGAGATCCAAACCCATCTCAAGGTCCAGTCTTGAGTATTAAAGCCATTCGAATCAGGGCGTTATCCAAAGTCCAAGCATGTTTGACCAAGATTTTGAATCCAGAGCAAGATTTTAAACGAGTTTAGCTTCTCATAAATAGACTGGTGATCCAAGTCCCACATAATGCACATTTTACACACACACAAGCACACGCACATGAACATGAACAAACATAATCACTCTATCTTTCTCGTTAAAACCTTCAGCCTAACTAACCCCCAAACATGCCCCATCAATCACCCACCAACAGAACTCACGTGCTCCTCCCCATAGGGTATAAAAGTTTCAATCCTGGGAGTACTGCTTCCATGGGAGGGGTGGCTTGCAACTTACTATTGGTATATAATGACACACATTTTAATGGATTGGAAGTCCTTTGTATACTTTAATGTACTCTTGTTAGTAGGTTGAACAGTTGGAGTCTAAGGAAGGCAATCCTTTCTGATACGTGTGGAAGTGTTTAGGGCATTTTTGCCAGTAGGCCAATTATATGGGTAGCACTTTCGTGTCAATCATCAAAGTCTTAGAAACAAATCTAGCCTTTAGGGAGATGAAACCTTGTATTGGGCAGTTATAGTCAGTCTGCCAACCATGGATGCCTCTCAACATAGTTATTAAAGAAGAATTTCGAAAGATATACATTTCAAAATGACAATTTGTTATATTTCCAGAAGTGGAATTGCAAGTAGCAATTAAAGAAGCATATTAATAAATCTATTGAATGGATGCAAATTTGGACATACTGCAAGGGAAATAACAAACAAAAAAAAATACCAATCGTACCTGGTGATATCATAGACTAGAAGTGCACCAGCAGCGCCTCTGTAGTATGACCTTGTAATAGACCTGAATGATTCTTGACCCGCCTGATAGCAAGCTCATAAAAATTAAATAATGTAGACTTACAAGTGTAACAATTTCTCATCAACAAATATTGGCATAAACAGTGTAACAGTTCAATAGAAACCACATGACTAAAAATTCTGAAACAAGGAAAAACTAAAATTTTATATTCAGGTAAGTTACACCAATCAGCTAAAGAAACCGGGGCACTCAAAACCAGACAGTTAAAAACTGAAAGAAAAAGGCAATGAAAAAGTGCAGCAAATACCGTGTCCCAAATCTGCAGTTTTATAGGTTTGTCATCAATTGTGACCATTCTGGCCCCAAACTCAACCCCAATGGTTAGATCATGCACTGGTTGAAACCTCTTATCAGTAAACTGCAAAAGAAGACATGATTTCCCAATTCCTGCATAATAAGAAGGGATCAAACTATTAGATTGTTAACCACCAACTCATCTATAAGCTTAAGCTTCTAGAGAGACGGATAATTTTATTAATTATTTCTTCAACACGGCCTCTCATGTATAGCCATACTCTCCTCCATAACCGGGTTAGAACGTGAAAATATTATGATCATTACGCTGGCTTCATTCGGTAGGGATGATAAACGAACCAAGCTACTTGAGTTTTTGAGCTCGTGCTTGTTTGTTAAAAGCTCGTTCAAGTTACATAAACAAACCAACCTTGAACATTTCTTTTGAAGCTCGTTAAGCTTTCAAACCAAGTTCGAACAAGCTACTACTCGGCTTGTTTGGCTTATCATACATAAAAAAATTCAAGCTAGTTGAGATTGGTGCTCGACTCTATTAAAGTTAGTTTGAGATCAGCTTGTCTCATCAACAAGCTGAAGCTTGAACATGTTTTGAAGCTAGTTAAATTTTCAAACCAAACTTGAACAACTTACTGCTCGTCTTGTTTGACTCGTTTAGCACCTCTATCATTAGGTCCTATCATTAGGAGCGAGGTTCAACACAGATGTATTGGCTCCTCTAATACCATATTAGATTACTACCAACCAACAACTCATCTAAAAGAGGATATATTGGCTCCTCCATCATTAGGTCCTATCATTAAGAGTGAGGTTCGAACACATGGCTCCTGTAACACCATATTAGGTCCGGCTGATGCAGGAGTTGGTTAGGGGTTATCATAGGGGTAATGGCAGATCAAGGTGTGCCATTAAGCTCGATATTATGAAGGCATATGATTCTGTAGATTGAAATTTTCTGTTTGATACAATGAGGGCTATGGATTTTCCAGAACCATACTTCCAGTGGGTTAAGCAATGTGTTACTTCCCCCACAGTATTCCTTGGTTATCAACGGAGAGATGCATGATTATTTCACTGGGAAGAGGGGGTTGAGGCAGGGGGATCCTATCTCTCCCTACCTCTTCCTTATTGTTATGGAGGCTTTTACAGGCATTCTTCATCCTAAAATTGCTCTAAGTAATTTTACTTACCACTGATGCAGGAGCATAATGGTGCCAATCAAATCGAGGAGTCATTAGTTACATTTTTCAAATTTCTAGTCAATGTCTTTCAGCTTCTGGTCTAAGTATTTATTAGCTTAGTAATTGTAGTTTGAAAGTTCTGTCTTGACTATCTAATAAGTTGCGTCTTTATTTTAATATTGGTCTAGGTAATTGAAAGGTCAGCGTTGGAAATTGTCTAGTCTTCATTAAGTCTTGGAAGTGTGATCTTTGTAATGCCTATAAATAGGTGATATAATGAAATGAGAAGGGGAAATTCAGTTAATTATTAAATACGGTGCAAGTGTGTCTTGCTTGGAGTGAATGATTCCTCCTATAATCAAGTGTGTGGCTTGGTCGTGTCGAGTGATTACTAGTAGCGTCGAGCGGCATTGGCTATCCCCAGTCGAGCGGCATCCCCGGACTATCCTAACCTCGTAGGTCTTGGCCTGCATTAAACACCCAAAGTGTGCAAACATTGGCCTCTCCCATCTAATATTTGCAGATGATTTGTTCATTCTCTGTGGTGTAGAAATGGGTTCTTTTTGTACTATTAAGGAAGCTCTACCTGACTTATACTCCTTCTCTGTGCAGAGTAGAGTGTATTATACAGTGTTATCTGCAGCCATCGATCATATTTGGGGAGCTCAGAATTTATGTATCTTTCAGAATATTAGGCAGAGCAAGGAGGTTATTTGCTGCATCAAGAAGTGAAGTCTAGCATGGCATCTTGAAGAAATATCCCCCAATCTGCTTTGAACCTAAGGACTCCTGGGGATTGGGAGTGTGCTTCGAACAATTTTAAGACTTCATTTCAATTTCAGTCTTGTAATTTTTGTTTCTGTAGTTTGGTGGTTTCTCTGTGTTTTTTACATGTCTGTTTTAAACAGGAGGTTTGTACGTGGACTCTCAAGGAAATCAAACGACACCTTTCAACCGGAGATCCTAACAAATACTACATCAATTCGATATTTAAAACACAAATAATCTGTAATTAGGTTCACGAAGATACACAAATTCGGATAATTCAATAGAAATTGAAGCACAAGGATTTGAAAATAGGAAGGTACCGGTATCTCCGATGATGATGTACTTGAAAAGGTAAGCATACGACATCGATGATCAGACCCTTTGAATTTGCTCCAAAACCGTCCCCAATATGGATGTATGAATCCAGGAATGAATTGAGTTTCAACGCTTCAATTAACCAACAATACCAAAACTAATCGTATAGATTATATATACGTATGAATTACAATCTGTAACGACGGTGGAACAAATCCGAAGCCAAGTCGTTCGTTTCTTTCTTCCTCCCTCTCCTTTCTGTCTTCGAACTCCTTAGAGGAGAGAGAGAGAGTGCCGAATATGCTTTCGTCGATTACAGACCCGGTGCTGAGCTGTCAATGTTCCAACGCATCGCCAGCAGCCTATTTTTTGATATTTTCAATAGTATTTTCGGTATTTTTTCGCAAGTCATTTTATGGGGAGTTAATTTGACATCCCCTAAAAATAAGATCTTTATGATTCCATCCTGCATGTTTTGAATAGTTATGATCCCACCCTGAGATTTAAAAAATACCCAAATTGACCTTCCATAAAGTAATATAATATATTAAAAGATTTGAAATAAAAAAAATTTTAGTCCTGAACAATCTTAATTCCATCTCTTAATAGTTACGTGTAAGTTTGAAAACCTTTCCCCTTTCAGCGGTTTCAAGACCCATCGTCATCCCCAAAATCATCCCAAAACCCATCCTAAATCCGATCAATCCCTACTTTTACGGGGAGAAAATCTCGCAAAACCCTAATCGTCCCATCCCACTATCCCATTATCAGTGATTTCCGGAAACCCCACCAACCCATTTCCAAAACCCCACCATCCCATTGCACCGATCTCTTTCGCGGGAAAAAACCCTAAACTGGTGGCGACGTGGCGGTTGTGAGGAAGAACCAGATGGCGGACGGAAACCCTAACCAACGGGCCAGATAGGAGCACCAACGATGGCTCGTAAGCGTTTTCTTGAATCTATGATAGTCCATCTTTCTAGCTTTTTTGGTCCACTAATCGTTGATTTCCATCATCTGTCATGATTTTACGTTGGTTTTAATTTAGGGTTTAGTTCATGGATGGTGAACTGATTTTACGTCAGTTCGTCATGGAACCGGTTTCCTATATGAAAACTGGTATATTGACAATCCATGGAAAACCTGATCGCCGAAAAGAGCTATTTACTTACCATGAATTGACGTAGTTCACTGGACATGGATTAATGATTTACAAAGTATTTTTAATATGAAATATGGTGTACTAGCGGACTATGAAAATGTGTTATGTTGTTTGCTTGTACCCATTATTATGTGTTGTTCACTAATGATTTACAAAATTCAACTTGGTTATGCCTAGTTTGGCTCGCATATGTACGACGAATCAGTTCATAGGATGGTGGTTTGCTGGTTGCTTGTACCCATGATCTTGATTTATGTAATTGTGGTTATCATGGCATGCCGAAAGGATTAAATTGTATGGGATTTTTTCCTGGAATCTTGTACTTCAATTTGAAGTTAAACACATGGTTCATTCCTGAAATGGTAAGTTTAATGATCCCTAAACGATGAGGGGTAAATGATTTCTAAACATGGGCTTCTGCATTTAGGTATAGTTATTGTTGCTCTAAAATTAATTAACCATGGTTTTTATGACCAAATTCATGAATAATTGAATAATATGGGATCCTAATATTGCATGATCTTACGTTGGTGATTTGCTTACTATATGGGTTTGTAATATCTCATCAAATATTGGAAACCCCCTGGTATGTTGAAATTGTACAAACATTTGATGGCGTGTTACACTTTCGGTGCAGGCGTAAAAACCACTGAACCAGTGAGGGAGATGAAGATTAATTTCGTCAAAAGAACAATTGTCGATGAATCCACTTCATCGGAGGAAGAACCGATACAAGTTAAAGGTAATAGCACAACAATGAAAACTGTTCTTCCAATTGTCTAATATGACGTGGCAAACATGGTTAATTGGCTTAGATTGATTTGATTTGCAAAAATACAGTAGTTAGTTCAATTTGTTTATGCCTGGTTCGACATCGACTACGGCCAATCAGTGAACCATGTTAAATTATTATGAATGCTGTAATATAACACTATAACACAAGTCAAATTTGTGAAGGCAATAGACCATATTTCCTTGTTTTAATGCATTACACGAGCCTCGGCACGTAAATATACTCCTCATGGATTGAATTGTTGGTGGTTAACTAAGATATTACAGTCAAGTATGTGAAGGCAGTATACGACTAGTGTATCATACAGTTTCAACTATTCACATGGTATTGTAAATGTGACAGGGAAAAAAAAGAACAAAGGCAAAATGGTGGTGAAGCATAAAGCACAAGATCTAGGCAAAGCTGCAGATACGAAATCGGAGGGACTGTCCCTATCTCCTAGAGGTAAGAAGGCATGAATGATTAAAGAAATTGGGTAGCCATGATCAATTAATATAGCATATAGATTGGTCTAATGTGTCATTGGTTTACCATGTTGAATCAACAAGTATACATGATTCATAATGCAACTTTATGAATTAAGAGTAGTTAAATAATTCTGAAAAGGTAGATGATAACTGCCCCTTGATTTACCATACATATTTAATGTTATGTAACCTTACATTCGTTTTCTTAAATTGGATCAGCAACAAGGTCAATCCGTGCAACTCGAGAGACCAAAGCCGTAGAGGACGCTGGTTTGAAAAGGGAAGCTGGTATAGCCATCTCCAGAAAATGGAAAAACACTCCAGCGAGTGTGGCAGGACACAAGGCTTTGAAGGAGGAAACGGGCTCTAAGATAGTGTTTGACGATACGCCACCCTCTAAAGAACAATACAACATTCCTCCACGTAAGAGTACACGACTTACTATTTTGTATACTTTGACACCATCCCTTAATGGATTACTCGAGTGAATCACCTAAAAATCCCACACGGTGAATCATGGAACCATGTGGACTATTTTACCTAAATCCTAACCATACCAGTCCTGCCACATGCGAGTTGAAATTGCACCAACATTGTTTGATTTGTTTATATTGTTTATGAAAAATGTGGTTGTATATTAATCCGTAGTTGTGTTTAGCCATGGAATTTGTTTTTTCATTGAATATGCAGGATCGAATGTTCAACTTAAAAAGACAAGTGGGCAGTCATCCACAAGGAAACGTAAGCATTCAGGAGAATCAAAAGCTGTCAAAACAGTTAAGATCAAGCCTAAGAGTGAATATGCAAGTGATACACCTTTTAGATCAAGCCTCGGAGGCTTAGTGACACTTATCAAGGGTTTAGAATTGAGGGATTGTCACAAAGAGGTTCTTAAAAGGACACCGTTCTGGGCATTGTTTGAGGCAATCATTGACGGCCAATTAACCACCACGCAATGCCGCAAAAGTGATTTGTTGATTGTCGAGATAATCGAGACATATGACCCGGTGAAGAACAAATTCAGACTCGAAAAAACCTTTATGGAGTTAACAAGGGAGGATATTGCTAGAGTATTTGGGATACGATGTGGGGATGAATTTGTGAGCCTCAGGTCCGGCAACAAAGAAGATGTTAAGTTTGTGGCAATGAGGAAAATCAAAGAAAACAGGTTGATGACCCAAAACGTGAAGCAACTTTTGGCTGAGTATGTGAAAAAAAATGAGGAAGACTACGTACAAGACGTTGCAAGGTTGATTTGTTTGTTTATGTTCCACACATTTTTTTTCACCACTGGGACCACAGTCAAATGGGTTCATCTGGCACGAGTTGAGGATCTGAACAGCATGGGCTGTTACGATTGGACAGGAGCAATCGCTAGGGAACTCATGTCATCGGTACGGAAACATCACTGCGAACCCAGGAAGGTTACTGGATGTGTTATGGCGCTACTGGTACGCTTGATTTGATAAGTTTGTTTTCAAATCTAACTATACTGAATATGTTGATTAATCGAATATTTTGTTGTCTAGTATTGGATGTGCGAGCACACGAACCTGACCGAGGCTCTTAACCCAAAGCACCCTATAGGGGTCGTCAAGTGGAATCTTCCAGCATTGTACTCAAAGTTCAAGAAAATATGCGTGAAGGATCTAAAGCGAAATCAGGTGAGTATCCGGTGACATATAC
>JAXBDA010000117.1:0-120149 GCA_036023075.1 Gaultheria prostrata | reverse complement strand
ATATATATATATATATATATATATATATATATATATATATATATACGAAATGGATCCAATAAGGGATCCCTTATATAACTTATGTGACAGATTTTTTGTTCGAGATCAAATTTCGATGATCCGAACCGTTAGATGTGTTTAAAACATGTTTTTAAGGTCTATCGCGAGGATTTGTCAAAAAGAAATACCCGTTAGATGTGTTTATAGTATTGAGCCGTGTCCCCGGCGTTTTCCCATTTCGGACGCGGGGACACTCTCAGTGCTACATAGCTCTCAAATGTATAACTATTCATATTCATTTAGGGATTACTCACATTTATGCGTAGATTTGAATTTGCCCATTGGAGTGATCCACATCAAATTAAGCTTTATCAATTTTTAGAAAAAAATTGGTTTATAAGGTCATAGTCTGACACATAAGGTGTGGATCAATAATTAAGTTTTCCATTTTTGCACTCCTCCAGTACTCACTTTGGTATGCATTATATGGTTACCATATGCATTGGGGATTAGAGTTTGCGATAAACTCTTGCAAAAGAAAAATGCACAACATTTATAGTGTCAGTGAAATGAACCTTGTTAGTTTGCTTTGTATTTGTATGTATGAGTTGGTCTTAATAGTCCGATGCACTTGTTTATTCAAGATTAGAAAATCACCAAGGCTTTCAGAAATGGCATAATGGTGGTGGTCTTTTCCACAAGTCAGCCTGCATTGCTGCGACGGCAGTTATAGAAATTGGCGCTATAGTCCATCCGGAAGCTGTCATCGGTGCAAATTCTCATATTTGCTCAGGAACTATTGTTGGTCCTTCCGTTACAATTGGTCAATCAACGAAACTAGGGTATTCTCTGCTGTTTATCTGGATTCATTTCCCTATTTCCTAGTTAGTTTTTTTCATTGTCCAATGTCATCAGATTGCAGTTATCATTGTTGTGGAGTTATGGTAGCCACTGTGGAGAGGCTATTCGTTTTTGTCTCTTAGATTCTTGTCTACTCATTCTTCATAGAGTTTCCCATGGTTGAATGAATATTCAGGATCTTAAGACTAACCATATTTTTTATGGCTGGAGCTGCAAGTTGGGCATGCATCCACATATGTTTTATGCTCTGTTTTAACAATATAGTTGGCTCATGTTTTTTATTACTCAATTTAAATGAACTACTACATGTCTTACAGGTATAATGTTGCCCTCAGTAATTGCGCATTAGGTGATTTTTGTGTTATCCACAATGGAGTGTGCATTGGCCAAGACGGTATGTCTAGTTTATAAGAAACTTTGATACCTCTTGTCAATGAAAGTTGAACAAACAGTATATTCTCTGGGAGTATATCTGGTATCGTTATAACTTCATAGGTTTCCTAATAGATCCCGATGATGTATACTATTTTTGTGTGCTGTGGTTTCTTATGGACCCGCTTTATACTGTTGCTAATGAGACTATGTGAGTATTCATTCTTGTGATATGACTACGATTCACGTTGTTGCCTTGCAGGTTTTGGTTTTTTTGTAGATGAGCGTGGAGACATGGTGAAGAAACCTCAAGTCAGTTTGTTTAAAAGTGGTCTATTTCAAAGTTACTGTCTTTCATTGAGATCTTTAGCAGTTTCCGTCTTGATTTTCCGCACGAGGATATAAGAATGTACTCATGTAATATTGAATGGGAGATACAGGATGCAAATAGAGAACAAATGAAAACAGAGAGACTGGAACCCAAGACCTCTCGCAACAAGAGCTCTGATACCGTGTTAAGTTCCCAACAGTCCCAAAAGCTTAAGTTGTTAAGGAATGGACCCAACAATGTATATTAAGCAATCTAACATTTATAACAACTGACTACATAGCACAGACACATCGTTGGAGGCTACATACAGGAGCTGGACACTTATTGCACACCAACACTCTCCGGACACTCCCCGGAAACATGTCTGACACTCAAATCCAACGTGTCCTATTTTTTCCTCCTGTTATTGGTTCGGACACTCACGTTACATGTCGGGGGTGTCAAACAATATAGGAGACACTTGTTAAAGTTTGGAAAAGTCTTTTTCTTTTTTGTGTGACTTGTGATAGTTTATCAATTTTATAGACAAATATGTGGTGAAATACTTTTTTGTGGAATACTTTTGTGTGTAATGATAAATAAGATTTAAGGTATATATGGTGTTACATAGTCATAATTTTTTTTTGATGAGGGCAAGAGGGTAATTACACTTAACCCACTCAACTGGGAATGTTGACTTGTGAGGGGCAAGAGGACTCTTTTAACTCACACACAAACCCAAACTTCCCGATATGGGAAGCCAGCCCATGATGCTGGCCAGAGAGCCTAACTGATCCTGACTTATTCATTTTAAAAGCCTTTTTTATTCATACAACTGAATAAATAAGTATTTTTTAACATATCCTCAACATGTCGTGTCCTCCAATTATTTTGAAATTTGCGTTCCAGAGTGTCAATGTTGTGTCCGTGTCGTGTCGTGTGTCCGTGTCGGTGCTACATAGACAACCGATATGAGAAGGTTTAACTTCTTGATTAGTTTGACATCTAGATTTAATTGACGCTGAAATATCGAACATATATCTAATGCGTCTTATTGACAATAAAGCACAATTGTAGCGATCTTCTTGTATCTGGAGTTTTGGAGTTGTAAGTATGATATTTTGATGTTCATGCTGCAATATCATGTTCATGTAGGTATTTTTATACCCATGAAATGTGTATTATGTGTAAAAAAGGGATGAAATAGTTATGCAAGAATTTTCATGGTAGTGAATTATCTGCACTTTATTCAGGAAAAAATAAGTAGTTATTCAGTAACTGAATATTGCAGTTTCTTTAATTCTACTCATATTGCTTTTGTAATTAATCGCCAATTTCGTGCATCTTATAACTAGTTCATTTTAATCTTTTTTGCGGGTTCCCGTAAATAGATCTTGAAAGCACTGATTGGGCACCATGTTGAGATAGGTGCAAATACATGCATTGACAGGGGCAGGTGAGATTGATGTTACCTTTAATTACGTCTTGTGTGGTTGCCATCATAATTAGATTTAGTGTAGTAGGATGATTTAAAAGAAATTGCAACGGTTTTTTATGCAGTTGGAGAGATACTACAATAGGGGATCATGCAAAGATAGATAATTTGGTTCAGGTGCGGCTTGATTTCCTTAATTTCTAGTTTACTTGTTCTTGGATTGAAACAACCTGTTTAAATACACTTTGCAGATAGGCCACAATGTCATTGTTGGAAAATATTCCATGGTTTGTGGACAAGTTGGAGTTGCTGGTTCAGTGACGTATGCACCTTCTGTATTTAACTTTACGTGTTACTTTCTAACATCATGTTTCCATCTATCATCTGCTTTAGTTTCTATCTTTTATACTTGGTCATCTTTGAAGTTTGGTTTTTCGCTCTCTTAGCATTGGCGACTACGTAACTTTAGGTGGACGGGTAGCTGTTCGTGATCATGTCTCCATCGCATCAAAGGTATTTAATTTATTAGTTGACATCGAGACATCTTGCAGCTTTAATTATGATCTGCCCTTATTTAGAGGTTTATGATTTATACTAAAAAAATAATTTGGTAAAGTAGCATGACTCTTCAAACGAATTTTCCCTTTATCCCTTGATTTGTGATTCGTGTGAAGACATAGATGGTGGAGGCAAGCATCGCCAAGTTGCGTATGCGTTAAGTGAACCTTTGTCCTTCAAGAGGACCAAGACCCCCCCTTTGGGCAAACTTCAATTGGTAAACAATGACTATTGTACATGCACGTCCCATCAAATTCTTAAAACTGACAAATAATGCATTATATGTTTTTGAATGTAGTACGATATTTTTTTTTAAACCCCTTAAAATCAAGAAAAAGAATACGTATCTACGATAATGAGGCCATTCTAGACTTTTCTTGTCCCATTGCCATTGGAGTTGAACATATCATTTTGCTTACCTGAGTTAGTTTAGTAACCAAGACAAACGAATGCAAGTTAGTAACCGTTGTTTTTCTTTAAATTGAGAACATTACGATGAATTAAATTTTAATTATTTATGTTGTGTAATTTCATTTAGTGTAGATCAGCTTAACCTTGTTCTACTTGGTGGACAATAATTTTGATGTGTGGCCCCATTGAACGAAAGTACTGGAGTCGCCACTATTCGTAAGCCAATTAGGATAGTTCTTGGCCAACACCCAAATGGCCTCCAGCAAATATTGATTGATTGGTTTTGAAATACATAGTTTCAAAGGAAAGTAGTTTAAAGCACGATGGCATATTGTGATGGAACTTTGGATGTTGAAATCAGACAGAAGATATTTCGCATCAGATGATCCAGATATGACTCTTTTTCTGCATTTCTATTCCCCTTCAAAATTTTGCGTCAGCTACGTGCTTAAAAATTGACCGTGATTATCTCATAGTAGTATATTTTTGTAGCTGCCCAACTAAAATTGTTCTTTGGTCATGAATGGCATGACTAATGGCTTCGTTACCCCTAAGCATTCTAGATATGTCCTACAATGATATTTGCAGCAATTCCAACGTTACCATAACAGATACATGTGACTGTAGTCCAATAGCTTTGCTTTGCTGCAGTCGGACCTATCATGCTACCTTGCTCTCCAATTCTTCAAAGTCTGATGTAATCTAATCTTCTTCTTCTTACCTGAAATCTTCCCATCCATTCCGACCGGTATCAGTTCTGCTGTTGCATTAGATATTGCACTCCCTAGTTTCTTCCACACCTGTGCTTCGGCATTCACATGGTCGAATATTTGAATAGTCCTTTCACTTCTTTGTAGAAAGAAGGTATCGTTTTCCTGCCAACAATGTCTTTCTCATAGTAGAATTTCAGCACTTTGTTGCCATAGTAGATAAGGGAGCGAGGGTTTGTGTTTTGAATTTCAAGTCCAAACAAGATGGTTCCATTCTCGCCTCCATGTGGATTCACGACACAAATTGTGTACGACCCGCCCCAGCTGGCCTACTAACCCTTAGCCTAACCACGTGGCTCAAGAGGTTAACCTTGAGTTATACAGTAGCTGGTTGGAATCACTTATATACCACTTCAACTTTTCATAGCCCACCGATGTGGGATCTCACAATCTCCCCCACTTAGGATCGCAACATCCTCGTTGCGTTCTAAGGTCCATCACTTCCACCCACCAAGCGATGTGAGACAAGTACCCGCTTAAGCACATCAAGCTCCTAGCTTGTCTCATGTGGGACCTCCCAAGCGCGTCAAGCTCCTCCCTTGTCGGGCCCACCCAAGCACGTCTCGTCGCGGGACCCGCCTCACACTTCCGGTTGGTGCAAGCTCTGATACCACCTGTAACGACCCACCCCAGTTGACCTGCTAACCCTTAGCCTAACCACGTGGCTTTCTCACAAGTTGTGTTTCTGTTGTCAGTGATTGGGACAGAAACTGGATAATTGCGTATGTGGGTTGTTTGGGGTGTAGAAGTAGCCATAGGAAGAAGATAAGGAGATCTAAGGCCACCACAATTTGGAGCAGCCATAAGGTGAAGCTTTTGGTTTGGCTCATATTTCTTGAGGAGACTTTGAAGTGAGGCCTTTTAGGCGTTCATGGGTCATCTCTGAATAAAATATGGTTGGACGATAAACAAGATTTTGCGAGTAACAGGTTAAGGCTATGTTTGGACTTTGGATCGTGTATTCGTGAGAACCTGAAAAAAAAAACCGAAAGAAAAAGAAGTGAGAAGTTAAATTTTGTTTCCTTGATATTAAGAAAGATTGTACTTCGTCATACCCAACGATTATAGACAAATTACCCAAACATATAGAAGATACTTCTTAGATGATGGCCTTGAGAAAATATTGTCTGACTTGTGTTTGACCACACAAATATTGCGATTGTCAATTTGTCTCAACGTTGTGTTTTGTGAGTTATTACCTTCTCTCACATTCTCGCAAATCAAAGACCACTATAGCATATTCTGTTACGTTCCTTGTTAGGCGTAGAAAGGTAGAGTACCCTTATGACATTGTTTTGACCACATTTTTCATCAAACCCTAGAGCATTTACTTCTTTTGGACTACTAACTTTATTTCTCTGCTTAATGGATTATAACTCTCTTCAGAGTGCTGACCGAGTAAGAACCATGAATGAATCTCTCGTCGTATACTTAAAGTTGATTATACGTTTATGACTACTTGTATTATGTTGGACCAAAGTAATTGACTGCATTTGGGGGCTTCAGGTACGACTAGCAGCTAATAGCTGTGTCACCAAGGACATCAATGTGCCTGGAGATTATGGTGGCTTTCCCGCTGTGAGTGTCTGTGTATAGATGTTTAATTTCGTATGCAAGTATGTGTTCATAGTTTCATTTGAGAGAACTGATACATCTGCCACACCAAACTCTGTTTGTTTCTGTTTCAGAAAATTTTAAAAACTTTTTTGAAACACTAACGCATCATTGTTTCAAGTTTGAGCTAATATTTTTTTTGAGAATTCTGAATTATTGTTTTGGTGATTCCTTAAAAGTGGGTTCTTTTCCATAAACTTTCTTTAATCAAGTTTCAAAAAAGCCTAAATGATACCAGTTGTCGTATAAATAGATTCTGAAACAGCTGCTGTTCGACATCCATGTACCTAAATATCATGTTGTTGCATGTGTATGTCTAAGTGATCTTTTCTGTAGGTTCCCATTCGTGAATGGCGGAGGCAAGTTGCTACCCTACGTCGGACACTGAAGTAAATCATTCATCGGAAGTCCAGAAAGATGAAGTCAAGGGTTTACCTTGTATGGTGCGTTGATTAGGACCCTTGATGCTTTATATATGGTGTTGTGAGGTTAAAGCTCTGTCCAATCACCAATTGAACAATGCCAGTTGATAGAAGAAATTTCGCAACCATTAGATTAGACAGTTAAAACATAAGACTTTCCAGAGAGTATTTCTCATAGCAATTCATGGAACATAAGTGAGATTCTTCCTTATTTCTCTTTAATACTGCAGGATTTGTAACTTTTTTGAACATTTTGGACAGATGTTTGAGTTGCAATCCGACTGTCTCATGTATTTTGGTGATGTATTTAACATGCTGCAAGAGAACCGTGAAGAGTAGTCCACTTGTCTGGTGCTAGTCCAATGTAAAGAGGGGACTTGATATCAAATATGAAATCTTCGTGATTGCAGGCCTACTAGTTCAATTTAATTCCTTTTGTTTTCGTTCTTTTAGCTCTAATGGTTACTAATTTAGTGTACTTCCTCTGTGCTTACTGCTTATCTTCTCTCCTACCCTCCACTCTTTTTTCCCAGCTTTTTTTTTTTAAATCAGCTCCTACCCTCCACTTTGTTCACTATCTTTCCCTTCTGTTTGGTTATCGTTTCCCATATCATGTTTTTCAATTGTCTGTGTTTACTTTCTGGGTTTCGAATGCATAATTTTTGACAAGTTCCAAATGGTGTGGAATCAGGCTAAAAGCCGTAGCAGATCTTGTGGGATGTTTTGATGGAAATGAAGCAGACGCTGAAAGTCACAAAAAAATGATAGCATTATATACAATTTTGGGTCTCTGCTTCGTAACCTTGAAATTCTGCTTTGGTAAGGATTTCATAATCTTCTTACCATGACATTTACAAGGATTCGAACCTTCCATAGAAGGGACACATAACTACAGCTAAAATTCTTTGCTCTGGTCTCATACAATGTAACCTTTCTTTCTCCATTTCTTGGAATTTTGATCCAACTTAATCTTCTTCTTCTTCTTCTTCTTCTTCTTACCTGAAATCTTCCCATCTGAACCGATTGGCAGTTTACCATGCAAGTTAATCCCTTTATGCTTACTTGTAAGACCCCATGTCCGATACCTTATTCTGGTTGCCACGGCCACCTTTAGTTCTGCTGTTGCATTTGATATCACACCCATTAGTTTCTTCCACACCCGTGAATCCGCATCAACATGATCAAATATTTGGCTTGAACTGTCCTTTTTCTGGTAGAAAGAAGGTATGGTTTTCTGCCCAAAAGTATCCTCCCCATAAAAGAATGTCAGCAGCGTGTCCTCGAAATGAATACCAGAGTTTTGGTTAGGGTTTTGATCTCAAGTTCAAATGACGCTGTCCTATTGTCGCCACCTTGATTCACCGGAGAAGTTGGGACTGAGAATTCGATAATCGTGTATGCGGGTTGTTTCGGGCGGAGACTTAACCATAGGACCAAGACAAGAATACCCGCCAGCCCCACTATTTGGAGGACCCATAAGGTGAAACTTTTGGGTTCGCACATATTTGTTGGGGATTGGGTTGAGGGGAGGTTTTCTGGCATTCTTGGGCTTATTATACTAAACAAGAATGTTTAGGAAACATATTGAAACTTCCAGTTGAAGGTTGTTATGGTGCTACTTCGCATTGGGTTCTCTTGATGAAAGTATAGAACATCAGAAACTTTATGCTTTTCTTCTTGGTTGCGTATTCACTTTTGTGTAACGCGTGATGAGCTTTAAGTTTGTTTTCCGTATTTGCATGTTTATTTTTTTAGGCTGCTGATAATGCCAAAATCGAAAGTGTTGGTGCCAAAACCAAAAGTGTTGCTGTCGAAACTCTGATTATTCTTGCTTTCACAATTACCTACATGCCCTTTTATCATTATATCCCATTTATTACAAACCTAACCCTTCAATCTCTTGTTATTTTGTGGTTTATCAAGTTATTTCCTTGTAAAAAAAAAAGTGCTGCTTCTAAAATCTTAATTAGACTCTTAAACGCTTCTTCTTGTGGACGTCTTCTTCTCCAGACGATGTCTTCCAGGTATTCCACCATTCTCAAATCTTACATATTTTAATCATTCAAGGTACATGTGGGAATATTTGGAATGATTAAAATATAAAAGATTTTCTTGATTTGTGGTGAAAAGCTCCTTTTTTTTTTAGTGTTTAGTTTGTAATAAATGGGATATGATGGTAAAAGGGCGTGTAGGTAATTGTGGAAGCAAGAAATATCAGAGTTTTGGCAGCAATACTTTCAGTTTTGATATTATCAGCAGACTTCTTTTATATGGGTACCTTGACTAATTTCGGGACCTTCTTGTTGGGGTCACTGATGTGGTGCTTGAGTTGGACTAATATTGTGGACTTCCATACAGATTTTGTTTATTCTGTTCCACATGGGTTTTTTTTTTTTTGGCAATTAACGAAGAGCTTTTGATAGGACATGGCAGCAAAACCTAGCCTTCATGTGGCATTTGGGAATCTTTTGCTTTTAAAATTGGAGTAGCCAAGACACCTTGTCAGACCATAGAACAGGACCATAGGGAATGTATAACAGAGGCTTAGATTAGGATTCAGGAACGCTCGAAGAAAAGACATTATCCAATGGACTTATGAATTCTCGGGTGGACGGCCTACAAGATATGGAGGGTGGTAGACATCATATGGATCAGGACCAACTATTTTATGGGTCGGCTCAAACATTTTGAGGTCCGATCTATATAAAAGTTGCTCAATATAGAAACTCTATATATAAAAAAAAAAACCATTACAAAAAATTTACTATTACAAAAATTTAAAGAGTATAGTTCTCAAAAAATAAACGATCATAGTAATATTTCAAAATATATTATTTGAACATTAATTTTCTCACACTATTAGCTGCAAGTATACTAACTTAATTAAGCTTTTTGACCGAATCCATCTCAATAGGCAATACATTTAGGCCCCGTTCCGCTAACTCAAAAAGCCAAAAGCCAGCTTATTGCGCTTTTCAAGACAGGTCATCCCCTCACAATACTTAACATAAAAAATCACAAAAACCACAAAAGTCAAACGCATATTACGAGCTCTCACATAAAAACCCCAAAAAATCCAAAAACCAAAAAACTAATCTTAGTGGAACACCCCCTTAGTCTTTCTTGAGGGACTGTTGATCGAAGATAAGTTTTAATCAATTTTAATTTTGAAAAGCTTCTTTTTCCAGAGGCCAATGTAATCGATATATGGATTTGCCTTAATTATTTAGGCTGAGTTTTCCACTCGATTTTATCCGATAAAATCTCAGATTTTATCCGATAAAATCTGATAAAATCTCAGATTTTATCAAAAAAAATCTCCCACTTGATAAAAGCTTGGATGAGATTTTATGAGTGCCATTTCTCTAATGTGAGGTGAAATTACCATTTTGCCCTCGACCCATTTCTCTATTGATTTTTGCGGGACTATTTTCGGGGCCCATAAAGATGATTCAAACAGCTCAGTATTCTTAAAATGCATTTTTATGGATGCCTGCAAAAATGTATTTTAATCCGATACTGCTAGGGTGCCCTGCGAATTCTGAAAGAACCTATATCGATGTCAGATTAAACTAATTTTTTTTAGGGACCCATAAAAATATTTTAAGAATAATGAGCGGTCAGACCATCGTGGTGGTGGACGGAACCCACGAGATAGTGCAAGGCTAAATCAAGGGGATTGAATGATGTGGCCAATTTTTTTTTTCATTTGCACTTGACCATGTATTTATGGTGGATGTTGATGAATGAGGGAAAAATAAATATTTTGTAAAAAAAACTTGGTACCGATGGGTAAGTTTTTAACATTTATTTTTGGTTCATAGGTAATGAAAGAAAAGAAGGGCAAATTGGTAAATAAACCATTGAGAGGAGATTTTATCAATAGTAGATTTTATCAAGTGAGAAAATAATGTGATTTTATCACCCCCTCATAAAACTCAACTAAAATGAAAAATCTCATTTTTTCCCATTTTATCAACCGGGAAACTCATCCTTAGTCTATTTTCATGAGTAGCATGCTTAAACAATAGTAATAATTTGATCTAACATACATAAAGACCTTACATATTTGGAGGCCCCTATTTTTTTGACAATTTTTTGGGGTCCGAAACTACGGCTTCTTTGGCGTATGCCCTAAGCGGCTCTGCAAAAAGAAAAGCTAGACTTAAAAAAGTGGTTCTCTATAAATTGCCCCAACTTGCTTAAATACATAGAATTCTCAAGTTTTATTTTTTTTCGAGAGGTGATAGCAAATGAGGCAATCGTTCATTATTTTCGAATATAATAAGTCATTAGGAAAGCAAAAATGCATGTATCACTGTATATCTACGTTATAGCTGACCTCTTAATTTAGTTATTTCTTTGTACGAGCAAATAGAAAAAACTAAACTTGCATATATATTTAATTTTTGACTCCGCTAACTTAAAATTCTGGCTCTGCCCTGTTGAGAATCATTATCATAGTAGCAGAGACAACTGGTAGAACTGTCAAGAATCCGGGGATCCGTGGAGCTTATCCTTTGTTCTAAAAATACCTCTAATAGCCATCCAAAAAATAAAGTTGTGCCTAGGAATATAATTAGAAAACCAGACCAGTTTATGGTTAACACTTCACTCACAATATCTTTAATGACCAAACAAATTTCCAAACAAATCTCCAGTGGCCCCAAAAGTTTTTTCGATGGTGGAAGTCCAACCGAGGAACATTTGCAAAAGGCCCTTCGGATTATGCATATTTGGCGACGATTTGATAGGAAGCTGTCGCCTACTTACCATCGACATCATCGCCTTAAGGCTATGTTTGGACCGTAAATTGTATGCAGGGTTTTATGAAGTGTGCAAACAAAACATGCAGGAGAAAATGTAAGTGCTGATATAAGCTACATAAAACTTGATTATATAGTGTGTCAATGGGGGTTACATCCGGTCGTTACCTCCAAAAATTGCAAGCTGACCCGGGCATCAGTTTACGATATTTTTGTTTTGTTTTGAATAGTATGTCAATTTCCTCTTTCTAATCAATCTCTTCACGAATTCATCATCCAAACACAACCAAAAGATAGGTCCAGGGAGGCTGCAATCACCCAAACCAACAAGATGCAACTGAAAGATGGTAGCATTATTATGGTAGATAGACAGTAGAGATGCTATCAATTTTTACCATTTTTTTTTTCCTTCAGAGTATAATTTTTCAAGTTCTCAAACCATTACGAGCATGCGTACGTGCCCCAATTCAATAATGTCACAGAAAAACAAATGGAGATGGAGTAACGTTATAAATTATGTAATCAGGAAGCGTAACGATATTGGTGATACGGTCATATATTAGTCTACCAAACTGTATCATCCGATACATAGATACTTGAAACTTTGCAACATCCAAAAACTTCTTGGTATTCATATTCGACAGGTGGAAAAATAAATCAAAGAAATCTTATTTTCCACTTTGTGCTAGCTTCTTATGCGTTGTAGCTCCACATTCTTCTCCCCAACCATCCTCCCCTGCGAATCAACTCTCACAAATGCTTCGAAATCCATTCGGCGCTTCTTCGTCTCCCATCTGATAATCCGGTACCGAACTCCAGCCGTCAAACTCACTCTCAACTCCACAAACCCATTACCAATCCCTCTCCAAAACGTTCGATCCGCGTTTACTAGCTCTCCACGAGAAAGACTCTTCTTGTGGGGTTGATAGAAACCAGGAACACTACACTTTCTACCAACAGCAGCACCTTTGCAAAACAACGTGATGGAGATATCAGTGTAGTGAATTCCCATACCTTTGTTGGGGTTCGAGATTGTGAGAGTGAAGATGAGGGAAGTGTTTGCGACGACGACTTCGCCATCGCCACGGCGATGAGAAGCCAAAAACGACGAATTCGTTCTGTTCAAGGATGGGATTTTGAAATCGGAAACGGCGAACGAGGGGTTTTTCGGGATCAGGCTTATCCATGCTACTACGGAGACCAAAGCCAAGACTAGAACAACTTGGAAAAACCACCAGTAGATTCCAACTGGTGTTCTTGAGGTGATTCTGTGAAGCATTTTTTGGGTTTTTTGGGGTGAAATGGAAAATTTAAGAGGTTTGGTAGAGCAGGGGAATTGTGTTTTGGGAGTGTGGTTTAGGAGGTGAAGAGATGTGGAGTAGTAGGAAGAGAAAGAAGGTGCATGGTTTTTGTGCCTTTTGGGGTCCCAAAAGACTGTTTTTTTGTTTGTCGTTTTTGTTTGGAAGTATGGACGGTGGTCAGCTTTTTATTGGAACGATGTGTTCTTTTTATTCAAATAATGGCTTCTGAGTTTGAATTTTATTTTTATTTTTTTGTGAAGGGAAAAAAAAAAGGAGTTGGTAACTGAAACTACTACTTTCTGAGAGAAAATGAGAGGAAATGTTGCCATTTGTCAAAAATGGGAAAAAAAAATTGTATGCGGGGTGGGTACCACGTGGCCGAGCCTATGTGGTGTCTGAAAGCTGCATCCAAGTCGTCTAAAAGTGTATTGGATGGCCCAGATCGAAACCCTTTCTCTCTCATTTTTTTCTATAGTCCAGACTGTTCAAAACCGAAATGGACGACCGGAAGCGCTCGCGTAAATACCACGTGATACCCGCTCGGCACTGAAAAATTGCTCAAAAAATGACAACGGAATGGCAAAAAAGAGTGCCACACTAATAAACCATAACCAAAAAAATTTCTCTGAAAAAAAAAAAAAAAAACAGCAACTAATGACAAAATGACGCATGTGTGCAGCCCCATTGCCATTTTTTAGCAAAATGACAATGTTCATTGCTAAAAAATTAGAATGCAACGGAAAATGGCAAGATACCGGTGCTAATTCTTTGACAAATGTAAGGTAATCATTTTAAATTTTCTTTTCGTTTAAATTACCTTTTTTAAATTTTCTTTTCGTTTTACTCAGTTTTTGTTTTCTGAATTCTGGAAGTAGCCTAGAAGTGAGCAAAAAATGAACACTTAAAACTATCTTATTAATTGATTTTTGGTTTCTGTTTTCCACCTGCAAATCTAAATTTTCAACATAGCTGGAAACTCAAGCAAAAAGTGAACAAAATGCGGTGGAAATCCTTTGTATTTTGTTTAAAATGACCCCTTTTTTAACATGCTTTTTGACTAGGCACAACGTGAGAAAGATAAAAGGCAAATTAATAGTATTAAGAAAAACAAAAGGAAAAAGAACTAAAGTGACACAAGGAAATTCCTTCAGCTTGCTTTATGGTTAATTTTCAAATTGCACAGCCAAGTGAATTATTTCTATAAAATTGACTTAAATTCAAAACTAATTTAATATGCGTCGCGAGATAGGTTACTCTCTCACTATACATTAATCCAAAAAAAATTCTAACTTAAGTCAGTTTCTGAAACAATCTCTTACATTTAAGACAATCCATTTCTTTCACCAATTTTCCAAATGAAGGATGTCGTCAAATGATACCACACACACTATGTACAACAATTAAATAGTCGAACAAAGCTACCACCTACCAATACACCTTTAAAATACAACTGTTAACACAATTAGGAGTGGAGACGTTCTACGCATATGGGTCCATATGTTTTGAACGGCTCTTAATTGTGTCGGTTTTTTTTTTTATAATTTATAAACAATCATTAGGTGAAATAAGTCGGGCATCTTTTATCTCTGTAAATCGGCAAGATTGAACCATCTGGGCCCACTCCAACATCACAGTTGGCGTGCATCTTGTGGCGCTTGCTATCCCACGTGGTCACCTTGAATCGGATGGTCGACGTTAATTGAAGACGGAAAACCACCACACCTTGTGCAAGGTCATTTTGGAAGTCCGTCCAACGCTGGTTATTCACCGTCAACGTCGCCCCGCTCAGTACACCGTAAAGCACCGTAGTATTTTTCGACCCCTGGTAAAATGGAAACAACAAGGAGGTCCCACCAATCCCTTGATCCTGATAGTACAAAGTCACCTCCATTGCATCATAGTAAATCCCAATATGTTGGTTCGGGTTACGGTCCGTTACGTTGAAGATCACTTGGGCATTTTCGAACCTGTTTGGCTGGGCCAAACCGGGTACCGAAAAATCCCCAACGTAGAACCTAGGCCTGTGCGGGCGTAGACTGAGCCATAGAATGAACACGATAATGCCCGCAATTAGAAGCAGAGTGAGAAACGTTCCACATACTACTTTGGAGACCCTAACAGAGAGACTCTCTTTCACGCGCTGCATGTAGAAATGGCGCGTGTGGTGCTTCCTGAATCGGGGGTCCTCTTCGTCTGTATGTACCGGTAACTGGTCTTGAGAGTGCATTTTTTTTTTTTGGGGGTTTTTTCGGGCCGGGGTTAGAAATTGGAGAAATGTTATGGTCAAGATTGATGAACAGAACCCTACGGTGCGGGCTTAAATAGAGTATATGTTAGGAGGGGGGAAAAGGTTTGAACGGGGAAAGAAAGGAATAAGTGTTGTCTTTAGTTTCCTGTACATACGAGGTATATAGCTCGCCTATAGTGCATGGAAGAATATATGCCAAGTCTAACTAAATGTATGTGTTCTGGTATGTAAAAAAATGGGACGCGGTGGGCCTGCTGTGCGCAGAATCACAGCCATCCAAGTGTTTTCACTTTTCAACGATTTGGATTGAAAATAAACTATTTGTGTGAATAGTTTTTCTCTTTACGCGAATAATTTGTTTGAAATCTAGGCTGTTCATTCAATCAACGGATGGGTCAGATTCTGCACAGTGTTGTGCACAGGTTGCATAGTAGGCACCCTCACGACAAAAAAATGTATTCACCTATCTATGACTTTGTTTCAAGAACAGGGCAACCCAGCCGACTATCCAAGCAAAAGTAAAGCAATAAGTTGGCCACAACAAAGGATAGAACCTTTGAACCTCATAGTAAATTCATTTTTTTGTTTGGGATGATGCAAATGATGTTGGTATTTATAACCACCAGCATTTTTCTAGTTTGGGATAATGCAACTGATAGATCCTTTGATTGTTTGGAAGGATTGAGGATAAGATTGGATTAGGAGAAAAGATATAGGGCTCACCTTGTAAGGGATTATTCCCTGATCAGAGTCGGTCCTGAGCTAAAGCAAGTATTGCAGTTGATTCAGGCCCCCCAAAAATACGGATTTTAAAGGCTTCCATATTTTAGTACCCTTAGAAAGGTGGAATTGACTCTTCATTTTATCTATTGAACATGAGATGGTGGATAAGATTGATTGTTTGGACATAATTACTTAATTAGTATTTTTGCTTCTAAAATTGTAAGAAGATTGATATTTAGATGATGCTTTTAAAATCTTGTGAGGTTCGGGTTTTGTTTTCTAATTTTAGGATTAATGATATTGAAGTGACGAGTTTGAAATCTTGGAATGTTTAGTTATTGTTTTAGAGTTATTTCTTACTGGTGAATACTAATATTTCTTTTTGAAAGTGTATTTTACCTACTAACAATTTTTTCATTAAGATTTTGGAAAAAAAACCTCATTTTGGTGTTTGCTTGAAGCCTCCAAAAAATAAGGGACAACTCAGGGTGATCCCATACTACAATGCTACACACACAACAAATACATACAACACTCTCACATAGGGGTGGGCCCATATATGGGCATGAATATCAGACAGTCCAAGTTGATCCATTTGGAATAACAACAAACAGGTCCAAGTTGATCCATAGGAATAACAACAACAAACAGTTCAAGTCCCACGGGAACTCCTAGATTTTAAGGAAACTACTAATTTAAATCCATGGGAAATCCTAGATTATGAGGAAACTATATATACCTTGGAAAGCTAAGGCAATTAACCTAGCCGGTGTCATCCTTGTCAATACTCCTAGATTCATGAATCCCATCCTAACATGACTCAACTTCAAAGGTGGCTACATATATAATCTCCTCGCATACAATATTTAGGGCTGGCAGGCACTCAACTTAATTGCTTGAGTTTTACTCTACTCTCTCGACAAGCAAATTGTCTTTGGCATCGAAGGGGTATTAGTTAGCACATCAGTATGTAATTTTCTCTTGCAGGCTATCGAGTCTGACTACGCCGTAAACTTTTCATCACACCCATAGTATTAGCTTATCCCCATTTCCCGATCCCTCAAAACAAACAGGCCAAAGAGTAGTATAGCATGTTCTACCATGAGTTTTCAACTTGTTTTGAGGCTCATAACCCGTTTCATGATTTACTCCACAAGATTAATCGGGCCGGTGAGCGCCCCTGGTGAGCGCATCCGGGTCGTCCATCTTGGCAATCGACGGCCAGATTTTTTTGGACTCTTCCATGAAAAAATCTGGGCCTTCCAAAGCACTTTTGGACGGCCCGGATGCGCTCACAAAGGGCGCTCTCCAGGGGCTACTCACCAGGAACTCCTCTTCCGTTTCAGTGAGTACTATACATTTTTTGACAACCCAGTATTCGACCCAATAAATCAAGTAGTCCAAAGAATTTCAGTAAATACTGGTACTTAACTAACATAGGTCAAAAGCTCTGAGTTTAATCTGTGAAGCAAATGGCCTGTAGGTTGTACATTAATATTCTGGGGCAGGGCTCAATGCGGTGACCTGTCTAGTTAGTACCATTTATCT
The DNA here is from genome assembly GCA_036023075.1 of Gaultheria prostrata. Classification (NCBI taxonomy): domain Eukaryota; kingdom Viridiplantae; phylum Streptophyta; class Magnoliopsida; order Ericales; family Ericaceae; genus Gaultheria; species Gaultheria prostrata. Next base: position 102,810 of record JAXBDA010000117.1, on the reverse strand, counting down.
CGGAGGTAGAATTTTTAATCCTTTTTGAGATAAAATTCTTTCCACGGCTGTCGAAACAGTGAGATTTCCACCACCGTCTGTTGTGGGTTCTATTATGCATTTATTATTGTTATAATCATAACCGTTAATTTGTAGGGCTCACAGAGTAGCATAACCATACAAAAAGTTAGTTTAATTGGATATCGATAGATGCATCGAAATTGGACGGTCAATAACCATAAATTTAAACCGTCCATTACCATTCATTTTAAATTTGGATATACCTATCGTTATCCGATCAAACTGATTTTTCTGTAAGAATGAACTACTCTGCGGGCTATGCGAGACAAACGGTTCAGATCAACAATGAATGCATGACGAAACTTCTAGTAATGGTGGCGGAGAACTCATGATTTACACCGCCGGTGCATGGAATTTGATCTCATTCTTTCAACATCACTAATTTAGTGTTATTTTCACATTCCGAATGCTCCAAACTGGCGACGGTTCTCGAAGCCATTTCGTTCGTTGACAATTTTGATTTCCATAAATAGTCAAATAATTTAACACGTAGATCACAAGTTTCACAACTCAGGTCCAACTGAATGTGGAAATTATGACGAGATCTCACATGCGTTTTCTTCTATCCAGTATGTTTGCGAAATGTTGAACCCAAAGCTGGAGGGAAAATTCGATTGTTTCTGCGGCAAAAGCGCAAAAGTTATTCGGGGAAAATATTTAATGCATTTTGTTAATTTATTTTTTCTTCTTGTCATTCGATATACATCATTAGAGTTACCCCGGGGGTGGTGGTGGTTAGTGAGTTAGTTAAGAGGTGGTCTAGAAGCTACCCATAGCCCTAAACCCCAAATGTCTTTGCCGAGGCTCAAACCCTGGTCTCACTTGTTGGAGAACCAGGGATAACTGCTAATGTTTGGTGAGACATAAAATGAGTGTCAACGAAAACTACTTCCCGCTATAGACAGAAAATGAGTTGATATTGGCACTACTATCATACCTCCACCAATATTTTTTTTTTAAATAAGGTGTCCGGATCAGTTTTTGCGCACCTCCACCACTACTCTACTATCATACCTCCACCACTACTCCATCCATCCCAAACAATAGTATAGTATTTCATCTTTGGTTGTTCCTTAATAAGTGTCTATTTTAAAATGTTAGTAGGTAAAAATTTGTAAAATTATATTATTTTGTTCTTTTGAAAAGTTAATGGGTAAATAATTAATGGATAAGTGGAGGATAATTTTTGAACGTGGAGCTAAAAGTTTGGAAAAATTAATGTGAAAAGTGTAATAATGATGTATATTTAATAAATTAGAATTACAGAACAACACACTAAAAAAAGGGACGGAGGGAGTAATATTCATGCACACTGACTGGCTGACTGCCACCATCCATCGGGCGGACACAAAAATCATACTAAGGTGAGACCAGTGGCGGAGTTTGGATTCCAAATAAAAAGTGGTACCCAAACAATATTCTTCTTCCGTCCTAGAAAGATACTCCCTCCGTTCCATAATGTTTGTCCGGCACGGAGTCCAAGGACTAAAAAAAATAGACTTTGTTCTACGAAAAAAATAATTTTTTTTGCACAAATTAATAGATGAATGTTTGTTCTATTATTTTTTGTCAAAAAAATTAATTTTTTTTGACAAAGAACTCATTTTTTTTGAATCCTTGGACTCCGTGCCGGACAAACATTATGGAACGGAGGGAGTAGTATATTTCAAAACAACGCTCAATTTTTGGTTAAAAAAGTGAGTTATTTTCGTGCCAATGTCATCGAATTAAAATTCTTAGTTAGTTCTTTAAATTGGTGTCAAGAAGTAACTATGCACGAACGTGTTTTATATTTATCCGAAGATTTCACGTTTGTTTTTGGTGGAATATCTTTACTCCCCGTGGGAGAAACTAGTATAAAAGCGTACAAGTGTTCAAAATAAGTTATTTCTAATTCCTAAAATGATAAACATTGACATATGTTAATTAATCATCTATCAACATACTTAATACAGAATTTTTCATCGATTAATCACTAATCAACATTCTTATACCCAAAAATAATAATACACGTATTTTATAGAATAACATTGTTTCTGCAATACAAAAATAATTTTTTCTCGGACCCGAGGGTGGCACATGCCACCCCTCCCCCGCATCTGGCCCTGGGTGAGCATATAGTAAAAATATTTATGAAAGGACTAAAGATAAAAATATTTCACTTTTGAAGAGATTTAGGTGCTCATAAGACTTTAAAATGAAACTAAAAAATCTGAAAAATTAAGTGCTGAAAGCTAAATGCCGAAATTTTTAAACTAAAAAGCTCTTTGATAAACATATTAAGCACTGAATTATAACAAATGATGATATATTTTTAGTTCTATTAGTTATAGTGATTCTATTTTACTTTGATTAATAGTCACCATGTATTTGTGGCAGTGGTGGAGTGGTGATTATGGTGGCGCGAGAATGCAGTTGTGGAGTTGTGATTGTGGCGGCGGCGGTAGTGGTGGGGTAGGGTATTGGGAATGGTGGTAGTGGTAGTGGTAGTGGGAGTGGTTGTGTGGTGGTGTTAGAATCATGGTGATTGTTGAGGTGGTGGCGTGATGGTGGTATAGTTGTTGTTGGTGGTGGTGGAGGAGGCGGAGGTGGCTACATAATATTGTTTTGTGGTAGTGGTGGACTGGTGATGGTAGGGGTAACGACAATGAGAGTGATGGTGGTGGTGGTAGTGGCGGAGTAGTGGTGGTGTCCGAACGAACGGGTCAACATCGTCAAGAAAAGCGCCAACATCTGTGGTTCGGACCAGCGGATTCCGATCCCGACCAAGGCGTCGTACAACAGCCCTATAAATGTGTTTCTTAGGGTTTTATCATAGTGTATTGCTTTCACATCCGGTTTTCTGTGAGAGGCAAAGAGAGAGAAACTCTGCGAGCTCATCAGTAGCCTTCGAGTATCTGATTATGGTGGCTGATACATATAAATATCCTCCTCCAAATCTCCATGAAGGAAAGCAGTTTTAAACATCGTTAATTTTTCATAATTGTCCTTTACTGAGAAATCATCTTCTCACTTTTACGTACTAATTTCGGAATTCAAACGAAGCGCAAGAAAACGATTTTCATGAAGGAAATTAATTTCATACTAAAAGTGTTCCCCCAGAAAACTGCGGAAGCAAACGTAAAACCACTGTCTAGAACAGTAGTAGGCTGTGCATAATCAGGGGAAATTCTCATAGTCGTTATGTGCACTGGTTCTTAATGTACCATATAGGAGCCATGGGATCAGTTAAATCTCCCTAGTCCCTATACTAATTGCAGCACTGTCCTTGACACAGTTCACGTAAACCCATGAAACCCATGTGCACGTAAATTCGAGGACCATCATTTAAGTAACTAAATCCCAGAAAATCCCTCTAGTTGTATACAGCTTTGTAAAGATTCTAAAACCAATGAAAGATTAGTATTTTAATCACCAACATTACTCTCCAACCTTCTTCAATTGTTTCTTTTTTCCCTATAGTTTTGGTATTCGGTGCAATTTACGCGTACCTATCTCATTTGTAAATTCTAATATTGACGGCCCGGGAAACTGGATCCAGCTTCCCCAACTATTTCTATCAGAATGTAGATATAAGAGCTTGGTGCTCACAATCTTGCACCCATCAGTTGGAAAAAAAAAGAGCTGAAAACTTCTCCTCAAATGGAGGCTTTTCTCTTGGCTCTTCTTACACTAACACTACTAGTAAACAGAACATTATGTGAGGGTCTACAAATACATTTCTACAAAACTTCATGCCCAAAAGCAGAGATTATTGCCCACAATATATCGCTGCAGTTTTTTAGCGCGGATCCATCTCTACCGGCTGGTTTGCTCCGTCTACAATTTCATGACTGTTGGACTCGGGTAAGTGTTCTCTTTCCTTTTTTCGCTCTTCTTCACTCAGTTACACTGGCTGTCATATACATTTTTTTGGCGAAGACGTGCATATACATGTTTGCAAAATTTTCCTTAAGCATAAATCTTAATCTTTTAGCCAAATGGTTCAAATAATTCAAAGCACGCGGATTTGAGAGCTACGTGCGATAAATAAAATTTGAGAGCTACAAGCAAGTGGTTAAAAGTCCTCATCATGTAAGGTTTAGTCACTATCCTATATGCGATAAATAAAATTGGACTCTAAATTCGATCTCATTACAGGGATGTGATGCATCTGTTCTGATAGACCCCACAGCGCAGAACGCAGCAGAAAAAGAGGCTCCCCCAAATCTGACCTTAAGAGGATTTGAGGTCATCGACGCAATAAAAGCACAGTTGGAGAAGACATGCCCAGGGATTGTTTCATGTGCAGATGTACTGGCAATGGCAACACGAGAAGGCTGTGCCTTTGCCGGAGGATCGGCCTATGATCTAAAAACCGGGCGACGAGATGGAACTATTTCAAAAATGAGTGAAGTTAATATGCCTGGGCCTTCTTTCTCTATTTCAGCAGCTTTGGCGAGTTTCCTGGCCAATGGTCTTGACTTGGATGACCTTACTACTCTGCTAGGTGAGACATATAATTCAACTTACGTTGCTAGGTAAGGCACATTACACGGGAAATCAAATAAAAATGCGCCTTTTAACTTAGAGCATCTCCATTAGTTCGAGCCATTAGGCGAAGGTTTTACAAAGCTTATAGTCAAATTTATTTTTTTACATTTTTTGGCTTGATAAGGAGTCCACATTGCTCCACTAGTGGAATATCGTTACGGAAAACCACCTTTTATGTTGAGTTTTGACCATTGGGATCGTGAAAACTATTCCACTTATAAGAAAGTATTTCGATTAAATTCACGTGATAGTGATGCACTTCTTTTTTATGTTCTGCTAATAGGTGGTCATTCAATGGGTTTCGCTCATTGCGGCTTTTTCTTGGACCGGCTGTACAATTTCCAAGGATCCGGCCAACCCGATCCGACCCTGAGCCCGAACACTCTCCAAACCCTGTTGAATGCCTGTCCACAGTCACTGGAATCGAACACTAACGTAAGCGCAGATCCTAAGGTGTTCGTCAATCAAAACACCAGCACACCCTTCAGGCTAGACTCATCTTTCTATCAAGCAGTGCTTGCTGCAGAAGCAGTGTTTCAGTTGGATCAAGAGCTAGCATTTAGTAACAGCACTGTAAATGTTGTCAACAATTACGTGCAAAAACCCAAGAATTTTAAGAAGAAATTTGGCAAGGCCATGATTAAATTGACTGCGGTGCAGGTGAAAACTGGACAAGAGGGGGAAATCAGGCTCAACTGCAGAGTAGTGAATCCAGTCTTGTCGCCGAATTCAGCCCCATCGCCGAATTAGTATCATTGATGACTTCTAATTGAATGAGGAGTTTTTCCTGCGGAAATGAAGGCTTTGGATGATATCCTTTTGCAGCTTGGCTTGTTTTTCGTCAATCGAACGTCCAGTCCGATTTTATGTGACCCTCTTACCGATAACACCCGAACGTACCGAAGCCAACTATTATTTTCTCATAATATTCATTTTTCAATTCTTTTGCTTATATGCTAGAAGTAGGAAGTTGCATTATACTTTACTTGTAGCTGCTCAGTTTTATTGGATTTACAGCTATTGGAAAAACATGTTATCTATATGTGCTCAATTTCTATTTAATTATGGGTGCAGCAATGTTGCAAGACAACTTAGATTTTTGCTCCACATTCCTCTGTTTTCCATTGGAATGTTTAAGCCATTTTTGATACAAGTGAACAAATGAACACTCCCTCCCCCAAACAATTAGACTAACGCTTGTGCGAAAGCACGATTCGTGCTTAGTTGTTTGGCTTCGATGCCTTGTACTAGACTCATATACTCCGGGGCACATCGCCGGCCCCATTCTTTTTCCACCAGACAATTTCAAACACTCTTTGACTCTCCTTTCAAAGTTCTTTTCATCTTTCTCTACCATACTTGTTTGCTGCCATCTCGCCAATATTGGTTAATTTAAACGTGTCATATATGTTGACACTAACCTAACGTGACATGCTAAAAAACGTAACGTGTTCGGATTCAAGTGTCAGGACCCTTATTTTAGTTTTCAATATTTAATATTAATTAAACACTTGATAATGTGATGCATGAACAACTTGTTTAACCCACTAACAAAAACGAGCCATATTGGAGTACAATCGTAAGCACAAAATTATAAAACTAAAGGAAAAATTAGCCAATAATAATATGCATGTGGTGCCTGTATGAGTTGACCAAGCCTCGTTTTAGAAGATCAAATATTTTACTCAGTGGGAAATTTAAAAAGAAAAATCAAAACTAATTATTAAATTACACAACTATGGGCTATGGGTTAGTATCGCTACATGCATTAACGATGGCAACATGTCTGTTCAAAAATTCGATGTGTACGCACATCCCGCGTACGCAACATGCATGGACGGTGCATCTTGACCGTCCGTGCGTGTTTTTGATGGTCCGGATTATAAAAAGACTCTTTCATGTAAGAGTTAACTCTTACATGTAAGAGTCTTTTTAAAATTCGGACCGTCAAATCCTGAAATGGACGTTCCAGATGAGTTCGTGCGCGTACGTACATGTGCGTGTACATACGCATAGCCGGGTTGTTAACGGATTGACAAAAAAAATTGATTATCCATGCATGTTCTTATCGAGATACAAGTGTCAACCCGTATCTGTCCCATTTAATTTTATGTTAACGGGTTGGGACAAATCCGTATTCATATCAAAAAGTGATCGACACAAACCCTACACATTGATATATTATATTTTGTATCATGTTAGCGAGTCCGGGTCAAATTTCTAACTCCCTATTCTAACCTACAGCTGCTAGGAGACGCGGGAACGGATGCTGCTCGGCGGACGAACCCGCATAAGGTGGGGGTAAACCCCACTAAATGGGCATCAAATTTTGGTCAAACTAAAGAGCACAGTTTACAAGTTCTCTGCAACTCTAATTAGCACTCGATAGACTTGATCCAAGCCATGTTTGCCGTTGACTTCCTCATACAAAGTCATCTTCATGTCGTGGGGAAATGGTGCCAAATAAAAAATAATAATAATTGCAGGCTGGCTTAATTCATATAATTAGATTATATGTATTCAAACATTCAACTGATTAGGATGATGATTGAAGAGCAGGGCTGTAGGGGTTATCCAAATCGCGGAGCTTGATCCGCTAAACCCACGCTGCTTTGTATTAATACCCTGCAAAGCTGTAATAACACAATACTTTTATTCCTTCTAACATTAATCAAATTTTGAAAGCGCTTTGGAAACATTTAATATCTCTGGATACGCGCGCGACGCTTGTGGATTACACGTACATCGTGAGGGGTCCATGTACATCAACGACTCTATATTTGTACCAAGATCTGTGTTCGAACGTCTGTGAACTTGATTGATTTTGAAAATATTTTTATCAGTAGAAACCCCTAGTCGAAGACCGTTCTCTTTCGGGAATGCACACGCACACTAAAGTGGCATCACTCTTTCCATCCAAAAAATTCACAAAAGTGCTACTTAATTTGCTTTTTTTTTTTTGCTGCTTTCGCATATTCTATGTATCATAAATTAAATTTCTCCTTTATAACTTTTTGGAACGGTAAATTTTTTTATTAATCTTCGAAGAACTACAAAGATTCAAAGAGAATGAAAACGGCAAAAACACAATTAGAGGAGAACAACCCACTAGACAAAGCCCCGAGCAAATCCAGAGAAAAGAAAGCTAGCAAGGTGCCAACTAACAAAAGAAGAACATGAACATGTCAGGAATGGCAGGCATGACAAAACAAGGAAAGGAAAAAAGCAAAAAGATACAGAGATTCCAAAATGCTCTTCAGGTTGGTTCGGTCAAAACAGGAAGCGGATTCCCTATCCCAAACTCCGTGTTCCATTCATCTAAGCCGTCCATCTGAGCAATGGAGGGTTTTGATTAGCAGATAAACATGGATGAATCAGATTTATTTGGAGTGATATGGAATCTAAGCCCTCAATTGTTCGGATGAACGGCTCGGATGCATTGGACACGGAATTTGGGACAGTGGATCCGCTACCGTCAAAACATACATGTTTAATTGGATTCAGTTTGGTTCGGTCACGTACGTAGCTAGTTAGTAGCGCAGCCAGAAAATTGTACTAGTGAGGCATAATAAAAAAAATGCCGGTACTTTTCTTTTTTAAGAATCTAATATGTCTTGATTTTTAAACATTTCTTCAAGACATACCTATTTAAATAGTGCTTAACTATCACAGTTTCTTTCACGAGAGAGGAGTCATTGATAAATTTAAGAAGAGAAGGAGAAATAAGAGAAAATGTGAAAGAGTCTCGCTTGACTTATATTTTATGGTAATATAGTAATTACAATTCCGTAAACAAGTACTACTTTAGAGGCAAATTTTCAGTAAATTGAGGATTGCTTGTAAGTAATTAATTATTCAATGGTCCCGAGGCATCACCACGTGGTGTCCTAAGACCTTTCTCCGTCACCTTTTTGTTAATCGATTTCATTATCACATATTTTGGTGAAACTTAGCTTGCGTCCCATAATTCAAAAAACAAACTTGTAAATCCGGTGAGGGCCTGTGCTCTCACTAGTCCTAAGGTATCTTCGCCAATGTTGCTAGTTCGATTAGTTTTGGTGCTTGTGGTGGCTCGATCTCCGGGTTCAATCTTTCCTCAGCCTTCTAACCCGTTGGAACACTTCCGACCTAGCTCTTCCATCTGATCTTCCCTCATGTGCACGAAGCAACTATTTTAGTATAAAACCGGACCGCGATAGTCCGGCAAGGAACTCCGACGGTCAAGTGAGAGGAAGAAGAAAGGAAAGTACAAGTAGAAGTTCAGTGTTTTAGAGTTGTGAGAGACCTACCTTAAGGCAGTATTCTGTACTTTTATAGTGAGTACTAGACTTACCCTCCAAGTACCGTCATGCCTAGCACGCGCGGTAACCATCCAGGTGACGTCACTCATGACAAAGAGGGATCAAAACGATTACAAACACAGGCTATGGGGTGCCTTCCAAGCTAGAAAAAACTCGGCATGTGTCGCTCAGCTGACGTGATTTATGACGTATAGAACCGGATAATGTCCTTTATGACGTATTCGGCAAGTTGGTTAGATGCACATGCACAAGCTGATTCCCGTAAATTACGCGGGTTGATCCAGTCAAATTCTGGCAATGTCCCGTACTCACCTTTAAGCGTTCGGATACAGATGTATGGATCCGGATCTGTTCCTCGGATTAAGTCGTCCAATCCAGAATGATATCGTTTGGGCAGGCTCGTGGATGATCCCTTATGGTCTTCCGTCCGTCTTGGGCTCTTTGACCCATTTAGTCTGACCGTTTCGGTTCTAATTATTCGGCCCACTACAGTACTGACTTGTATTAACATGTTTAGTTCTCTACGATCAGGGACGAAGTTAAGATTTTGGTTTAGTATGTGGTGGCAAATATGTATACTAAAAATATAATAAAAAGATGGACCACAATACATATATTTATTGACTGTAGAAAAAATTAAACTCCCATTCTAAAAATTATATTAAAAGACGTTTGTCATATGCGTGTACAATTAATACCAAGAAAGATTAATTTTATTAATCTATCAACTAAAGTGAAGTATCTTGAATTGTGACGCTATTTCTATTTCGTGTAGTTAAAGCATGGATTTTTTAATCGGCATCAAAACTTCTAGCAATGTCCTGCTCAATGTGTGTGATCAAGAAACTTTCCAAAAATTCATCGTCCATCCTATTACTCTATTGGACAATCTAGTTTTCACAAGTTTCATAATTGAAAATGCATGCTCTGTCGTAGCCATTGAAACTCGTGATGCTTAAAAACATCATGATCTAATTTTGCAGTAAAAATCTCCAGTTAGATCTTGCTCTATGAAATCAGAAGGATGTATAATATTAATTCTCAGCAAGCTTGCAAATGTTTTTGACTGTGAATAAGGTTTCTTCGCAAATCTCAACGCCGTTCAATCACATTCGTGGATACGTTGCTTCCCTTTTTTTTTTTTTTTTTTTTTTTGCTTTTAGGTTTTTTTCCTTTTTTCTTCACAGAGTTTCCATAAAAAACCTAGTGTGAAGTTTGATTTTTCTTAATTTAGAGCTCATGTTTTAAAGTACTTCACTTTTTTTTTTTAACAATGGTCATAATAATTTACTTGGCTCATTAAATTTTTTTTGTACTATATTTTTGGCCTCCTTTCTTATAAAAAAAAAATCAGATGATTAAAGACTTCCTATATAACGAAATAACAATACAAAAAACTAGTGGTGGCGGCTGGTACTCTATACAATTGGGTGATAAAATATTTTTTTGTTACATATAGCAATAGCATTTTTTCGAATCGTTGTGGTGACGGCCACCACCACATGTCTTCCGGCTCGATCATTGTCTCCAATACAAACTGACCAAATCAAACCAATTACTCCTAATTCCTAATGGTCCCTCATGATCTTGTGAATGAAACAGGTGGAAAACTATCACATTCACGAACATTTTTGTCCTATTACTTAGATTTTGATGTTTAACAAGCACACATTCTTTGACATTCTTTTCCTTTATTTAGGGTGGGGGGGGAATCTACTGATCGATTGATAGAGAAACCAAAGACTCTCAATGCACACATGCGTGGGAGTACTTCACCATCTTTGGACTTTCTGAAGATAAAAAAGAGTGAAAAGAAAGACATTGTTGAGCTCTCATGAATTTTTGCTCCTTCAAAACAAGGGCAACCAACAGCTGGTCCTTGCACTATGTAGTATGTACTAAGCTCTTCTCAAGGACCACCTCTTGCACTAACTTTATTCTTACTTACTTTTCCTGTTCCTTAGAATGTTTTGAGTTCAAAGGAATTTTTTAAATAACAGTGTTGGGACAAGTAACGGTAATGGTCGAGGTATAACGGTACCGGAAGTGAACTTTTAAAGTGCCAAAATCACTCGTACACGATCGAGTATTGGGCCTAATGGCCTTGAATCGGTTTGTGAATCGGGAACGGACCGATACGCGTATCATTTTTACTCTCGCCGGTATATCAGGGTGGTAACGGTATTGGAAGGCTGAATATTCTGTTACATAATAGGCGTTATGTTACTTAACAGCCGATTTCTAAAACCTCCCCCGGATGTAATAAAGTTTAAAAAAATATACAGTGGTTTTTTTGTTGTTGCTGAATTTATTTTCTCATCTACTCTTATATATATATATATAGGGACATAATAGCTAGACAAAATGCCTAATCGTTTTTTTTTTTTTTTAACAGCAAAGAAAACATACGTAGACAAGGAACTTGGAACAAAAATAATTATCCTTTTAATTTTGTGTATACTTTTACTAGCTAAAATAGCTACTATTTTAGATTTTTAGTACTACAGATAAAATACAGAAGCCAAAACTGTGATAAGTATACCCCCACACAGCATAAGGGTTCGGTTAGTGGAAGTGGTAATTAGGGCATCTACGTAATGCACTCTCTAAATTTGGCTCTTAAAGTAGACACTAAGTAAAAGTAGGGTCCAATTTTGTTTGTTAAAGATTTGTTAATTTAGGATTGTGAGGGTACTTCAATGGACACTCTAAAATTGGCTCCTAAACTATATCGTAAAGTTTATTTATGCACACAAAAATGTAAGTAGGTCCCACATTCCCCCCTCCCTCTTCTCCTTCTCTCTTTCTATCCCTTCTCCTCACTCCTAACTCCCTTCCTAACCTTACCTAATGTGGTAGAAGTCGTGCTCACGAGCCATCTTTAGCAGCTTCTACGGAGAGCCATTGAAGACCATAATTGAGCAAATGAGTTGTTAAATTTAGGAGTCTTAGAAGCTATTTTACGAACCCGTGGTGGATGCTGTTATACCCATTATATATCTTCATGCACTCTCTATAATATTTAGCAAGATCTAAAGTAGTAGTAAAATTTATGAGGCATCGCAATCACACCTAATGTATTTGACGTAACTTAGCAAGAAAACCTGCCAACAAACAACCAAAGGTCGTGCAGCATGATTTGCAAAAAACAAATTGTCAACGTGTTCATTTTGCATTGGCTAGGAAGTAAGAACACCATAACCAAAACCCAGTTGTGGCATTTGCAATTTGCACCGGCCCAATTATGGAGTATGGGCTTTAATTTAGGGTGAGATGTGATTCTCCTCATCGGATGGTCGGCCTCATAATATGCAGTTAATTTTCACTTTAAATGTCAATTAGGCTCCCAAGGTACATGTGCAAAACGATCTATTCCATCACGTAAGTGACAGAATCGTGATTTGAATTTGGAGATGGCACCTAAAACAATCGATAAATTGGCCAGTGGCCACATTTCAAAATAATGAAAGGACTTCCTACTAATAATCACATGTATGTGACCCTATTCATCAAACTGACTTAAACTCAATAAATTAGTGGAACTGGTTTAAGTTGGCGTTTTAAGTTGATATGTTGTGAAAGAGTGACCTGACTCGTAAAACCCAATAAATCAGTTTTGTGGAATAATGCATAAATTAAGTTACATTGATTTCTGATGGAGAAAGTACTCCACAGAGATCTCTCCCACTATGATCAGAATTGAAAATTGAGCTGATCGTTATCCATTCAACTTGCAGCCTTCTTTTTCTTTTTGTAGTTGAATGCTTTAGAGCATCACTAGTGGTATATTCAAATATGGATACTCAAATATTGCCACATCATAATTTGAATATGGGTTTATAAGTTTGAGTATCTACCCTTCTACAATGGTTTATTTGTGTCCATAATAAAAAAAATACTATTCACTCTATTGTTATTCATAAAATGGCCGGCACAACTTTAAATTTGTACACGTGCTTTTTATAATATTAGTACCATTTAAAAGATATTCACAATATCTTTAAAATGAGATCAACCTTAAACATATTTTAAAAATTGATAATTTCAATTTTTTGAGAGAAAGTACAAAAAACTTAGTATTTGAAAAATGGAGAGAGAAAATTGTTACTTTTGATAGGGTGTGGATCCCAAAATTTGGTTATTTAGTTTTGGTTTTTGAGAAATGTTGTTAACTTTGAGTATTCAAATGCCAAAAGTTGAGTATTTGTAAAAAATATTGTTAACTTTGAGTATTTATCCAAATGCCATTGTGAGCCTCTTTTGTGTATCAAAATACTCATCTTTGAGTATTTTTGTTTTTAAGTATACCACTAATAATGCTCTTAGATTGTAAAAAATTGCAGGAAAAACAAAAGCCTATCTGTTGCCCGGATGGCACAGGTGTGTGGCACATGTGTGCTGCCTACCTCCATGTCTGGAGTTCGAGCCTTACGCGCTCCAACTACACCCTTTGGGTGGACAATTGGTGTTGGGCATCGTTCTCCCTGTGCCGTGGAGGGCCCTGGGCCATCCGGTTCACACGGTGGTGTGTGTGGCACATGTGTGCTGCCTACCTCCATGTCTGGAGTTCGAGCCTTACGCGCTCCAACTACACCCTTTGGGTGGACAATTGGTGTTGGGCATCGTTCTCCCTGTGCTGTGGAGGGCCCTGGGCCATCCGGTTCACACGGTGGTGCCTGTGGTGACGGCCTGTCTTCTCGGACAGTAGCTATGGCTCGAACCGGACATTCCACAGGCGGGTCGGGAGCCCGTATGGTCACGCCCAAGGAAGTCTGCAACGCTGGTCGCCCCCTCCCACCCTTTTAGTTAATCAAAAAAAAAAAAAAAAAAAAAAAAAAAAAAAAAAAAAAAAAGTAAAGGTCCACATTGGATAGAAGCCACAATATGGAGTACCCTATACGGTAATGAACTTTCTAGACAACTTAAAATGGAATTCAAATCCCACTAGGAGTGGTCATTTTTGTGGGATAAGGTGAGAACGACCCGGGTAGATTATCCTCAATAGTCCAAGTGTAGATTATTCTTCATTTTGTTTTACTACCCAACATTCTTTGAACTGAAAAATATTGTGGTTGTCCATTTCATTTTCCATAACTTGACATTTAAAATGACAGGAGTCATGTTTCATAGCCATATATTGATTATTCAAGACCAGCAGTTAGGGTGAGTTTCTCACTTGATAAAATCAGATTTTATCAAGTTTTGATAAAATCAACTCTTGATTTTATCAACTGGGGAAAAAAATCTGATAAAATCTCAGATTATTAGTACAAAAATCTGAGATTTTATCAGATTTTTTTCCCCACTTGATAAAATCAAGAGTTGATAAAATCAACTCTTGATAAAATCAAGAGTTGATAAAATCAACTCTTGATAAAATCTGATTTTATCAAGTGGGAAGCTCACTCTTAGTTGATATAGGGGAACCTATATTTTTGTTTTAATTATGGATCCTGAATTGTGAATTATAAATTTTGAATAATAGTTAGAATAGATATTATCCACCGAGGTGTTTTAATTTTTTATCCAAAAATTGAGAGGTTTTTGGTAGTGAGTAATTAGTGCCAAAAGATTTTAGCAACCCATTTGCTAAAATTAACCATGATTTTAGCAAATGAGTTCACCAATTGCTAAAATCATGGTTGACTCTAGCTAAAATCAATCATGATTTTAGCACCTGGTGAACTCATTTGCTAAAATCATTTGAGAAAGTACGTAGCCAAGTTTCCCATTTGCTAAAATCTACACTTGATAAAATCTAGTACTTGATTTTATCAAATGAGGAAGACTTGTGATTAAATCATGTCTCTTTGACATAATATCAAAAATTATACTCCCTCCGTCCCTTTTATAGTGTGTACATTTCCATTTTGGGCTGTCCCTTAATAAGTGTTTGTTTTGAAAAGTTAGTGGGTACATTTCCTATTTTGCCCTTAAAAGTACATTCATTTTTAAAAAGTTAGTGGGTATTATTATATTGATAATGGTAAGTAATGGAAAGTAGTACTAAAGTTGATGTGAGAGAAAAATAGTTGGAATTTTCAGATAACACACTTAAAAAGGGACGGTGGGAGTACACATTTTCATATTTTAACCATCCATCAAAATACTTAAATACCAAAAAAAATTACACATTTTTATCGATTTGCTTAGTATCCAAAAATAACATACACATCTTACAGAATGACACAATACAAAAAAAAAAATTGTTTTTGGACCCGGGCACGTGCCATCCCTGAATTCAGATGATATTTACAAAGTAGATTTTACAACAAAGTAGTGTTTGAAGAATAATCTGATTAACCGATCTCGATATGCTATTCCACCATGTTGCACTTTGGTAAAAATTAATATTCATTTTATTATATAGAACCCTTTTATGAAAATAATGTTTTACCCTTAACTTTTCCAAATAATTAACTTAAAATTCACATATTTTCTTCTTACTTCACAGCTACGTAATCCCATTTTTAGAATTCCAAATTATTTGGCAAAGAAAAGTCACCTTCTAGAAGCCCATACTAGCCAAACTGCAATAATATTTAGCTTTTTATACTAATAAAAGTGGAAAAGAGAATGAGATCAGTTAAATAAAATTCATACATAATTAAAACCTAACGTATATATATAGGTTACCACATACACCCCAAACTTTAAAACCATAAAGCTTAAAACAATACATCTTGATCAGGACAAGGGGCTGCAATACATTGAAATGTAAGGCTTAAATTTGTCATATATTATGACAAAATGATAATCCATAAAGCTCATTTGAAGCTAATTCTTGGATTGTGGCTCTATCCTTAGAGTTTTGAAAATGCATATATTATCGCTGCTCAAGACCTCTAATCTTTAGCGCACATTGGTGTAGGAACCACACATTTGATGTATTGTTGTGATAGGGCCACTTAATAATTTTTCATTTGCAAGTTTCAAAATTTAGAAAGCGCGCAAGGGTTATTGGGAGGTTCTCAAGAATAGTCACATCCAAGTACCGAATTTTTACTCATAGGCCATGTTTGATAAGGATGTAGGAGGGAGGATTGGAATGATAGTTTCAAGAAATTGAGAACCATGTCCAAACCAAAGTTCTATGGATCGAACCAAACCACTCCTTGAACGACGGTGCGGCTCCATTTTCCAACTTAAGGCTCAAGATATTGAAAAAATGTTTAAAATGGTCGAAAAGTATGCCAAAAAGCTACTATTGTTTCCTCCACATTTCCAAAACCAAGGACTAATCAAACCCTTAAAGTCATTAATCCTTCACAAGCACAATGAAGGATACTTTATTCAATTACAAGATTAACCAAATAAAATAAAATTATGCATCATAATCTAGCTAGCGATTTGTAAGCCAATAAACAATTGGGATGCAACCCAACGAGACATAAAAAATACGGTTCAGTTTGGTTAATCTATGGACTACGGTTCTATCGTAAAATGCTATCGACCGAATCATATACAATGGTTTTCAAATTTTTTAAACCAACACCAGACCATTAATCCACAATTTGAAAAAAAAAAATTGTTCGGTTTAGTTTGGTTCGGACGGTTGAGTGATGTTTGGTTTGTGGCCCCAATCATGTAGGGCTTCACAATTCAATGTAGGTACCTCCATGATTATAGGGTTTTAAGGGATTTTGCGGGCGAATCAGTCAATAATCACTCACAAAAAGAGCCTAAATTCAGATCGGTATTCTTAAATGGAGGGATGATCATGATATATGCACTGCTGCTTGTAGGAGACTCTCTTGTTTTTCATTTTTCCTTTTTTGTCTTTAAGGCAGACTTGGAAAATAGCTCAATATATTATTTGTATGAAATGTGTATGGAAGGGGAAAAAAGCTCCAAAATGCGTTTCCATTTTCAAATTCAAAACTAAAATGTTTATGGCTTTGCAAAGTTATCATGTAAATAAAAATAAATACATTTGTGAGTGAGAAAAAGTTTGGACGAAATATTCAAGAAATTTCATCATCATAACAGAAAGAGTATGGGATCGAGGGATTAAATAATGACAATGTTTATTATTCTCACAATTAAGACAAAAAAATGTGCGTCTATTTGAAAAAAGACGAAGTGCGAAGAAATTTCGAACAGAATAACAATTTTTCGTTATTTCTTATAATTAATTAAGACAAAACATCAGTATTTGTGTGTATTCGCCTTTTTTTTTTCCCCTGAAAATGGACGGAGTGTGCGGAAATTCCCCTATTTCTAATAACCATGCACTATATTATTGGTTGATTTTAATTTTTTTTTTTTTTTAACTCAGCCATCACATGATTCACATCATATGGATCTTATCTAATTAATAAAATAGATACTTCTAAGGAAGATGTATAAATAATAAATCCATAATATGCGCCGGGATCTACCAATGCACATCATGTGCCCTTTGTGTTTAATTAATAATTAACCATCATTCTCTGATTAATTCTCTCTCTGGCATTCTTCATTGGTTTTTTTCTCTTTTGTGCTTCGTAAATTTGGCATGTTTCATTCCCTTGTGGATCAAGTTGCATATTTCTAAATATCCGTTAAAATATTATACAGCATACTTAACCAAGTGGTGGCTAGCTCATGTGAAAGAGTTCGTAAATGTCCTACACTGCATCTTGGGATCGAGTCTCATTCTCCCCTCCCCATCTATTTAATAGACTAGGAATGACAAAAAAAATAAAATACTTAACTCGAACCACAATCACGGATCGAATCTCCAACTTTAATTAGCAAATTAATGAGGAAAACTTGGCTGTCGGCAGGGTACTACGTGGCGGTATCCAATGTGTATCTAGGCCGTCCAAAAATATTTTGAACGGCTTGGATTTTAGAGAGAGAGAAAGGAGAGAGAACGAGTGGAGAGAGAGGAGAGAGGGGGGAAAAATCTTAGCCGTCCAAAAAATTTTTGAATGGCCGAAATGTACTCGGGCACCACATAGACCGTACCCTATTTGCAGCCAAGTTTTTCTCCTAATGAAAACATGAAGTGGCGTATCCTCTTGCAGTCGGCCAATGTTGTACTATCCCTGTATCCCTCTTAAGTTCTTATTTACTACATTGGGAAGCTCATTACTTTATTTTTTGCATTTTGATGTTTATATTTTTGGCTTTCTACATTATGGTCAAAATGTAGAAATTTGAAGAGTAGTCGGGAGATATGTGTAGAATTTATTTTGCAACAAGAATATTGTAATTGGGAGATATATGCAGAATATATTCTGTACGTTTTTTTGTTAATTAAAATGAGAAAAGTTAAAAAGCTTTTCTCACCCTATTTCTCACTTCTCTTCGCCAACAACAAAAAATCAAAACTCATTTTGGTGGACTGCATTCTACAAGTGATGTGCCAAACAGTTAGAACGTAAAAAAGTCAAAAATGAAAATGTGAAAAAAGTCATCCAAACACCCTTTTGAGATGGTATATTGGAGGATTATTTTACAAAAACTGTTGTACATTTGGATGTGTCCCTAGAATTGCTCTTCTGTAAAGAAAAATGCTAGGTATGTATCCAAATGTACATCCTCTTTCACAAGTGATGGTGGGATCATCTAAATAGTGGTGTTGATCCTACCATTACTAATGAGAAAGATGTACATTTTAATGTGTCCAGCATTGCTTGTGAAAGAGGATGTACATTTGTTGGGCATGACACTTGTGAAACGGCTGAACCACTATCTTCAGAAGACCTCCAAAGATAGTCTTGGCGAACCAAAGATGTACAACGCTGCCTCTCTCTCACACAAGAAAGGAAGTATAGAAGTGTGTGTCGCGCGTATAGAACTCAAAATTCTGGTGTTTTAGCACAAAAACCTGAAGCCAATCTTATAACAAGAAGATGAACATTTTGAGCTGCACTCGAAGAATTCAATTTTCTTAACTGCTGGTATGAAAGTAGGGATTGAATTATGCCATAATCTCATATAATGAGGGGTCTTAAACAAGCTATAACCGCTGAACTCTTGAGCCACTTTGTCTTGCTTCAATGAACACGGAGGTGCCCTTTCGTTTCCCACAGACTCTCCGAACGCCCCGATTTTATTCATTCAAAATCTGAAAAATTTCAATATTCACATTCAAGGATATTAAAATTCTTTAACAAGGGTTTCACAAGTGTCATGCCCAACAATAACTCGAAGAAGGTTATCAAAAGAGCAATGCTTCGAACATGATTGCAAAATACAACTCCAGAACATCAATGTCAATATCCGTTGGATGTATTGGCAACATATATCATTGGCTCCAGACACACAGTTATTCCAAAATTGTATTCTTAAATTGTTTTCCTACATTTTTTGTTACCGTAATATCCATTTTTTTAGTCCTTTTTTTTTTGTTAAATTGCAGATTCTAAAGGACTCTCTCCATTTCATAAATGGATTGGAGATATCGTTCCACAATTAATTGTTTAAGCGAAGTCGTCGAAGCATTGATGAGTAAATTGAAAAGACAAAAAGAAAAAAAAATTTGAGGATTCTAAATCACATTCACATTATTGACCATTTTCAGCTAAGGTTTGAAGGACTTGGGGTGGGTGCGGTGCACCTGAGTGCTATGCACTCCTAGGCCATCCGATCATGTTTTGGACAACCTGGATGTATTCGGTAATTTTTAATTTAATTTTGATTTACTTTTATCAGTAAAAAATTAAAACACATCCGTACCGTCTAAAACACAATCGAACGATCAAGGGATGCACAACACAGTGCATAGCAACCAAGTGCACATCACCCACCCCATTTCGAGGTTTGAAGTGCTTTAGAAGTGCACAACATCCTATCCTAGATCTAATCCCACCAATTTAAAACACCACCACTTTTTATGCATCTTACAGATTACAATAATAAGATCCTCTCCAATATCTTGTGTTAGTCAACTTTGATGATCGGATTCTGGCTCACACATTTTAGAACTTGTAGCCAAAAATCGTGTTGATCGAATATCGTGTGATATGATTCGGAAATACATTTAATTTGTTTTAAGATAAATGAGTTCTGATTCAGTTTCGTGATGTTTAACGTTCAATATGTTTTAAAATCATATAAATCGGTACATGACTAACATGAGTTTTAGCATGATTGATGTTCGTAACCAGTTATATAGATAAACTTATTAAATTATTGAAGCGAGACCGCAAATGACCCGCCCACGAATGAATTTAACAGGACCGTCTAGTCCGCTCGAGAGGCTATTATCATTCTCACCGCAGCGATGATTATTAATAATCACGCGATCAAATTAGATGATTTCAATTAATCTAGAGAAACGTGAGTTAATTAGATCGCTACGTACTGGAATCAGCTGATTCATATTATGTTTTCTGCTAGTCTGACACAAATGATTTAAATCTACAAGTAAAACTCAAGACGGTTAATTGGAAAATAAGAAAAAAAAAACTTGCAGTCCCCTTTCTGGTTTTTCATTATAATGGGATCCACTTCCTCATGTATAAAGATTCCCGGTCCTAATTATGAAGCGTTGCAACACACGCATCAAACAAGAAAAACTAGTTGTTAGTCCGGTTTGTTAGTGGATTTGCTTCTTACACGATTGACCAATCTTTGTTTCTTGGGGTCAGACCATAGTTTTAAATAGCGGTATCTGTCGCGCTATCGGTGTATCGGGAACCAGCGTATCGAATAATACGTTGCAGGAATCGGGTGTCACGGTTGTGAATTTTTAACTTTTTAGGCGTATCGGAGCCTCCAAATCCCGAGACGAACCGGCTGATACGGTGCCGATATTCAAAACTATGGGTCAGACTGCAAGAATATAAGTTCTTATGAATCCCTTAGTCCTGTTGTGGATGATCTGTTTTCGACCTAGCTAAGAAGATAATTAATCGAGGTGCGCATAAGCTGACTTAAACACCACTGATAGTCCCCAAAAAAAAAAACAGAAAAAAAACCCCTTCATACACTCTCCATTTGTCCTCAAAGACATCACACATGACTTGATTACATTCTGCCTCTCTCTCTCTCATCCTCCTAGAAATTTCCCACCACCTTCTGTCATCAAACTAGAAGTCCCACCTGAATATAACTTCCACACCAAAAACTGATGGTTCGTGTGTAACTGGAGTTGTCTTTTCAAAGGAAGAAGTTATCTGGGTAAAAAAATAGTGTCTGTCTTCCTTATCATTCACGAGAGTTTGTTTCTTTCTTTTATACACATATAGATCATATTCATCAAAATTGACCAATTGGGATTGTGTTTGTCTCTATACGTCAACAGATCAGGTGATGAAAAAACTTATCGACCAATTCAGCACGCAAGTCCCCTTTCTCTCTCTCTCTCTCTGTTTTCTCCAAGAAAAGTGAAAGAAAATGGGAGAAAATCCAAAGTTGGTGAGTATCGGTTAATGGGTCTTGTCCACAATTTTAGATAGCGGTATTGTTCATGGTATCAGTCGCGGTATCGGTGTATCGGAAACCGGCGTATCCAAAGATACGTCCCGGGAAACGCAGTTGTGAATTTTTTTAACTTTTATGGGCGTATTGGCCGATACTATACGATAAGGATCCAGCCGATATGGTACCGATACTGATATTCAAAACTGTGGTCTTGTCATGATTTTTCCTGATACTGTTTCATTGGATTCTCTGTTTTATATAAATACTTGTATGCCTATTTATCAGGGAAATTCAGATGCTCGGAGCTTGTCTTGTGAGTTTGGCGAAATGGGTACTCAGAAAATCTCAGTTTCTGATCAAACAAACAGCTTACAATTCACCAACAGCAAGCCTGATAGCTTCACTGTGGATATGGATCGCCTTTCTCATCTCACTGATAAGGACAGAGCTGCAAATTCAAGAATCACAGTAAGTTTGTTCCTCCCCACTTCTTTTTTTTATTTTTTATAACCGGATATCCCAGACAAGTTCTTTTGTTTTTGTTTTGATAACCGAATGTCCCAGTCAGGTTCTTCCCACTTTATCACTCTGTTTGCTCTGTTTTTTTTTGGGTTTTGGTTCAAATTACTCGATCGATGGAGGAAGCGATTGTATGGTGTACCGTGGAATGTTACGTATTTTTTTTTTTTTGTACGTTTTTTGTACGAGTTACATATACTTCTGTTTGTTTTTATGCGTGTTTCTTGAAAGTATATGATACGAGTAATTTTGGAGAATGGTACACATATTTTCAGTGTCTTTTACGTGTGTTTTTTAGTATATATATTGTTTAGCTCATTCGTTACGATTTTTTATTGTAATAAATTACAAAATATATGGATGAGGTTACGAGCAAGAGCCTACACGAGCATAACTTCTCAAGTACACCACAAAATAGTTACAATTTTTTTTGGTAATCATACCAAAACTTTTGGAGGTGTGTACCATAGGATTTTTGTAACGTTTCGTT
The DNA here is from genome assembly GCA_036023075.1 of Gaultheria prostrata. Classification (NCBI taxonomy): domain Eukaryota; kingdom Viridiplantae; phylum Streptophyta; class Magnoliopsida; order Ericales; family Ericaceae; genus Gaultheria; species Gaultheria prostrata. The sequence goes on along the minus strand of JAXBDA010000117.1, from coordinate 80,550 downwards.
TTCATCTCCAAGAAAATAAATGGGCAATCATTAAATACAACTGTCATTTTATGAGTTTAACCCACTCTCCTTAGATTTTCTCGTACTCGGCTTTGATTCTCTGACCAGTATTAAACAATTATGGCAGTTCAAAAAAAAGCATTAACAATTATGAATCTCGAAAAAATCTTTTGATTTTTCTATAAGGTTTTCATAAGGCTAATCTTGAGCCGCTATGGCGCTATCCAAGCAAATGTTTTTGCATAGAAAGTCTAAAATTTAGGATCTCGAATTTCTCGAGAAACGAAGTCATAGGCACGTGGGCTCAGAACTAGACCGACTACGCCAAGAGCACTCACACAAATTTCAAACATTCAAAATGCTTTGTGAAACTTTATGGTACGTTTTATAATATTTCGATAGGTGACTTTATGAAGAATATATATACACTTTTCTGAATGTTGTTGCAGAGAGAGAGTTATCTTAATTTATTTAGGGTGTGTTTGGCTTTTGGATAAAACGATGCAGAGAAGCTTTTCAAGAAAAGGATCGCTGCAGAGAGGAAACGAGAAGAAGATTAATCCATCGAGTCCTGCTATTGACCGAGACGCTAATATCGGATCATCGGCTTCGCCAAGAGGTAAACAAAATTACAAAAAGTTCGAACTAAATTAATTGTTCTTAAAGGCATTCTTTGTTAGAATATGTGGATTTAAGTATTCGTCTTAACGTGAGGAACGAGAAAAGCATATTGGGCATAATTCTGTAAATTGTAGATTAGTATCGTCAAGGCGAATGACTACAAAAACTTTTCGTAACTAAACAAAAGTACACAAAAAAAAACAAATAAAGCCATCTAAAGTAATTACTTTTGTTGTTGTACCAAACAAAGAACATAACCCTAAAAGTAAATATCGAAGTGCATAATGCGATATCTACCCTAAAAGTAGGTGAAAGTGAGTAATTATTTACGTGTTGCCCCAACTCCTTTCTCCACCAACGAAGTTTTTGGTGAAAGTTCTCTAATCAGGTGGGTGGGTGATTATACTGTTTTAGGCATTAGCTAAGATGTGATAATGATGCAGATGACAAACAAAAACTGAAACCAATTGAGATTCAAAACACTTGATCATTATCAGTGCACTAGTTTCTTAAGCAGAGCCGGCTTTGAGTTTTTTGAGGCCGGATGCGAACTTTATTTTTAAGGCTCATTGTATGATATAAAACAAAACTATACAAGAATTAAAAAATAATAATAACACAAAGCTCGATAATCATTAGATACATTAATCCGAAATATATTACGTAAACATCACCCTTCTCACATTTTTCGCAGCAAAATTAGTAATTAAACTCTCATAATCAAGTTTAGATGTATACCTATCTATAAGGATATAAAATATTTGGGGTCACACAAAATTAGTCAAAATTTGAGAGTCAGATACGGCCGCATCCTAGACGTATGTCCAAAGCCTACTCCGTTCTTAAGGAGTCTGCCTTGACTAGATTAACTTCAATGAATGAATAGCATTAGTCGTTTTCCAAAGTGTGGTCTACAACGACGTGCAAATAAGGGTGTTGGCATGCAGCTCTAATGTGCGCATCCGAGTCATTGATCTCTGCAATGGTCGGTCTTGTTGTGCACACCAAGGAGCGCACACCAAGGTTCCTGTTTCCGCAAATTACACGCTACTTTAATGATTTCTATTGCTTTTTTATTTTTATTTTTTTCTATTTTAAATGCACAGTACAGTTTAGATAGGGATTAAAGAAAGAAACAGTGAGAATTAATGTAATAATAGTGGTAGTGAAAAAAGGGTGGACCCCATGTTCCATAACTACCAGTATTACGAATTTTATTATCTGCAAAAGGTGGGGAGGATACATGTTTGTTGAGGAAGAGTAGGACAGGTTGCTGGCATAGGGCCAACTATGATACACCATTTGTGTGGAATTCATTTCAGAATTCTACATTAAATATTGGAGCTGTTCGATCAATTTGTTGAAAGCATTATTTTAAGGGACTTCACAAAAAAAAAAAAAAAAAACAGCTCATTCAAATGTTGATAAAGGCTTGATCGATTCATTCAATTTTCGCTCATGTGAATTCAGCGATATCCGAAAGGGTTGATTTTATACAGAGACTCTAAAAAAAATCTTCACTTGACAGAGCTCAATGGAGGGACATAAAGAGTCATGTAGCCGACCCCAATTGATTTGGGACATAAAGCTCAGTTTGGTTACTCTAAAAAAATATTTTAAACAAATTGAAAGGCTTTGTGTGGGATCCCAAAATGGGTCACACACAATCAAGTGTACATTTAGTGTTTCTCCAAAAAAATTGGTCCTGTATGAAAAAACATGCATTTTTTGGATAAAAGAACAAAGTACTCACGCACATAATTTTTCTAATCTTTTTACCAAACTAAAGATATTAGTTATTTTTTGTTTTTTTTTATTTATTTTTTGATAACCGGATGTCCGAGCCAGCTTGTACATACCTCGCATAATTCCGAGTGACCTCAAGAGTTTTGCTGGCAAGGGAAATCGAACCTCAAATCTTAGGTGGGAATAAACCCTTAAGTTTCAAAGTAATATCACTTTGCCAGCTCTTTGGCGTTAACTAAAAAAATATAGCTAGTTCTTTATAAAGAGAGTTATTTTTCGTAGTGGACTAAATTTTTTGGGAAAGAGGAAGTAGAAATCAAGCCAAATAGCATTCAGCATTTAGTCTGCAAGAACAGGGCCCAAAAGGGCACAGCAAATCATTTTTTTCCCTTTTAGATGGGACACACTAAAGATTGTTATTCCTTTTTTGCAGCTACTCCATTGTTGAATGCATGTGCACTATAGATTACATGTCCCATAAAGATTATGAAAAGCTTACATGCTAAATAATTTTGTATCCTAAATCATTTCTATCGAAATGCAGCTGCTTTAGCTGGGTCTAGCATGCTCGAAAAGCCAATGGTGGTCACGGTGGGTACCATGAATCAACCAATGAACAGCCCACAACTCCAGCATCAGATCACTATAATGACCGGCAACATAGGTGGTGCCACCGGTGGTGCCGAGAGCAGAAGCACCGGTGGTGCCGAGAGCAGAAGCACCCCAAAGAGATCTGGCTTCCGGCGTTCTCCCTCGTGGACTGTCGATCCGAGGAGGGTCGTTTTATTCTTTGCCACCTTGTAAGTTGCCTACCTGCTCTTACCGGGGAAAGGAACTTTCTTACCCACTACAAATTTTGGTTGACCCCGTGTTATACGTCCAATAACGTCCTTGACTGGTAAAATATAACCAGCTGCATGGTTTCAAAAGTCATTAGGCAGTAGTTGCGCACATAAGGGCAGTGTTCTAAAAAAAGGTCTAAAAGGCTGAGTACTCGCCGCCTGGGCGATAGAAGGCTCCTCGCCGACTAGTCCGACTATACCAACTAACCCGACTAGTTGGCCAACTAGGCGTCGAGTACTCGGCCTTGGAAGCTAGAAGGTGTCTGACCACCATGGGAGCGCCTAGCGAGTTTTAGAACCTTGGTGGTAGGCGCCTTGTCCGATTAGTCGCCAATTAATCTATATATAGATCAAAACCAAATGTCAACATGTTTAGTTTTGCACCGTATATTTTAGTCCTCAACTCTTCATCATGGAAAATTTCATGAAGTCAACATTCATATTTTGCGCCACTTCTTTATTTTAAGTCCTATTTTTTAGTTTATCTGTTGCTTGCGTTTATTTCGATTTAGGGATTTTAATTGTCGAAAGAACTTAGAAGTCATTACATAGTATTTTTTGGTAAAATAACACTTGACACCCTTTACTCTATACTATTACATATTCAAAACCTCAATTTAAAAAATTACAAAATACACCCGCTGACTAGTCCTCGTCTAGCCAACTAATTGTCAACTAATCCAACCTAGTGGTGAACTAATCATCTTGCCACCTAAAGTAACACCTAGTACCGAGGTGGAGGACCACCGCCCAAACACCTAGGCACCGCCTTGGCCAACTTTTAGAACACTGGCCAACTAAGTATAGAGAGTAGCTAAATATAAAATACTATTATGTTATCTATCTCTATACTTCTCTCCCTGTTCCTCTTCCTCATTTACATGTTCTCCAAATGAATAGCCAAAAAAAGTTCTGTCGGAGACTCGAACCCCATAGAAGAATAATTGACTGGAAAATTTCAAATTCAGATACACGAAATTGCAGAATCTTGTTGAAGATGCTCTAATAAAGTTAGTATTAATGGAGTACTTCAAAGAGCTGAAATTTTGATTCTGATGAGAGGTTACATGGGTTTTACTTGTCATTTCTGACAGGTCAAGCATGGGAACTCTATTACTGATTTACTTCACACTTTCCATGGGGAAACTAAGTGGAGATGACAATGCTGTGGACTCGTAATGGGATAAGAAATGCTACGACAAGAGAAAACAGAAACAGTAGTGCTGCCTTGGAATTGGTAATGCTTGCAGCCTAGAGAAGAACATAGGAAAGGGTCAGGCATTATAACTTGATCGTAATCCGAATCCCTTTTCCGGGAAGGGGCTTTCTTCAATAGGAATATCGCGACAAAAAGAAGGTGCATGAAGAAGAAAAAGCAGCGCCGATCTTCCACTAGGACAAAGAAGGAAGGAATTAAGACGATGAAAGGAGCTGATTTTCCATTAGGACAAAGAAGGAAGGAATATTGACACACTGAAAGGCAATACAGCTTCCATTAGCATAGCGGCGAATTGGCCTAGGTAGATTTTTTCCCATACTTCGATATGATTTTGAGACGAAGACAAGGACATACTGTAACATGACAAAGGTAGTGAATATCCATGAATATATCAATCAATGAAAGATGTCTCAAAAAACTGTCTTACCTTCCCTTCTTCTGCCTTTTTCTTTCTCCATGCCTCACATTCTGTGCTCGTTTAATTATCCAACTCCAACTGCAGTTTTTGCTGTGTGCCCTTCGTCTGAGTTTAAGAAAGGAAAGGGCACAACAATGAGGCCTGCAGGAAACAAAGTAAATGCATGTGCAAGTCATTTTCTGAGGACCTGTGTTTCCTTGATAAAAAAAATGGGTTGAAATACCTAAACAAGGTAGAGAGTGCCTATAAGTTAAGGCCCGTATCAATGCATCAACTTCAAAACAGCAGATTCAATGCATGGTTAGATATGATCATGGAGTGATATCTCAGATGACAAGCAAATTAAGCAAATAAATCAAATCTGACCTCTAGTATATTTCGATGCTTTTAGTACCTTGAATGGTGATACATTTCCTATTACTCTATTAAATAAGAAACAGGAAGCTGGGTAGATAAGTCATGCAGCGAGCCTAGCTTGGTTGCGTGAATGGAATCAAGATAACAGATTTCAGCACACAAAAGACGGAAAAAACATATGGGTTGGGATTAAACCCTGAACAAAAGCATTAGCAGGAGGCATGTACCACACAAAGCCAAACTAAAAGAAATTAGGCCTTTGATCTCTTTCAAACAGTAAAAGAGTGGACCTCCAAGATAAGAGCAATGCAAAATACGACTGGGAAGTAAAAGGAGTTCTTTGCCAATGAACTACAACCACCAAACGCTTAAATGGAATGCAGCGAATAGAAATATTAAGTCACCCGAGAATGGCAACTAGAGTACTAAAAACTTAAGCAGTGTCAGTAAGTTGCTCTTTAACTCGTAAGAGCTCAAATTCCATAAAACTGCACCACGTGCTAACAAATCACTCTTCTTCCAGAAGGGGAATTGGCTCAAAGCTCATGCTGATGTATATCAGACTTTTCATCCTTGGGTAACAGATTCTCAGATTGGGTAGCGTACACCAAAAGCACAGTAACATAAGCCTCATTTCTAACAAAAGCACAGTAACATAAGCCTCATTTCTAACATTAGCCATGGAAGAAAAGTTGAACTAGAGTTCAACTCAGTTACAAAACACCACCAAAAACACCAACACTATCCAAATATCGCTCATGTGGACATGGTTTTCTCACAAAGAATGAATTGAGGAACTGATTGAAACTTATTGAAAAGCAGGAAATACAAATCAAACAGTAGAGTCATAGTAACTAGAGGATCCCGTTAGTTTAATGTCTATGCATCACCAGAAAAAGGGTATCCACTACTCCTGGAAATAAGTTAACAAAATATCTCTGAACCAATCTCTCTTCATCAAAAACACAGATCTTCTAATTTGTATCACCCGGATTGACACCCTATTGCAGTTGGGGATATTTTAAAATACACCAGACATCAAAGTATCATTTATTCATTTACATTATCTTTCGTGCACTGTTTTCTTATTTCCTCATCCAGCAATTCTGGCAAATGTCTACAGTTTCTAACCAAGCCAAGTCACTCCATTTAAGAAATGCCCAGCTAACTCCTAAAGCTAATGGATGCTTTTAAGCTTCTCCTCATTCTGAAGGTTCTCTTTATGCTTCGGAGCAAGGTTATCTAATACCACCGACATTCTTAATCTATATGGAGTGCATAAGACACACACACAACACCCAGACATATAGGTGTACATTTGTATGTGCATGTATAGGGGAAGTGAGAGCTGACATTGAGTCACACATGGACAAGAAGATGCAAGTCGGCTCATAATAAACATTCAAAAATAGGGATGCCCTTAGCTACAATGAAGGGCAGTACAGGACGGGATGGCATTGTAAGGGATGCATGGATAATCTGATTGTTCCATACCTTTGCCACTTTCTTCATACTTCCAGTAACGTTCTTATGGGTGCAATTTTTTGCAACCCAATCAAGCATAGCTTGATCTGTCTTAGATTTTAATAAGCAACTTAACACTATGAATAACTTTGTACCAAAGAGGTGCAGATTTTATTTCATAGGATATAAAATACCCATAACATGATTACAAGATGGAAAACCTCAATTTGGGCTCAAATTTCTACACTTTACTAACTCGTACAGTTAACAAAATACAAGTTGATCCACAGCTTTTCGCTTGATTTCACCCAAGGGACCAGTTATAAATGTCGCTGCTAGCTTGGCTCAAAACCATCTTCTTCATATCCGCCACCATGGTTCGAAATGGAGACTAGCTCTCTTTCAGCTGCCACATGTCCATCCACGCATGCCTGAAAAAGAACTCACCATTTCTAGTACCGCTTTGAAATCCTTGGCATTGAACATTTGCTCTTCCGATCATGGTAGAGCCTCAATATAACTGCTGCTGTTTCTTCAATTGCCTTTCCTGTGACCTCTGCAACCACAGTAACAATGTGAAAGGGATTAATTAATATGAGTACGGCAGTTTATACAAACTTTCATTATCATCTTTCTCATCCTCTAGTTCAATTCTCGGTGGGTGCTTGACATCAGGGTGTCATGGATTAAGGGCCTGTTTGTTTTTACGTATTGAAGCATCGGATTGGACTACAAATCCAAAGTGGCCACATACCCCAAGTTTGGTTGGAATGTGGTAAATATTAGGTATTTGTCATTGATATAGCACAAGATGGTATTTTTACCTAGGAGGATATGGTATAAATTATCCCCATATTATTAGTCCTGAAGCACTATTTGTCCTATACATCCAGTCAAACAAACCGGCCATAAAGGTATCAAAACAATTTTTTTATCCGATTATTAAAACAATTATTAGAGAAAAGATCATGCAAATGTATGAAACATTTACTAGTACTCACCAATAACAGGCCAGCTGGGATTATTTGCAAAAATCTTGCGAGCAAACTCCAATTCCTCTCTCACATGGTCCATCTCTGAATAGTTACTCCTCACTTCATCACTAAAGCCCAAGCTTTTAGCTCTAGCTCTTCTAATTGTTTGGAGCACAACCTGATTTATAGTCAAACCAAAAACCTTTTCTGGATCTACTTCAAAAAGCGTTTTTGGCAATCCTACACCCATCACAATTGGGACATTAGCCACTTTATATCCCTTGTGAGCCAAATAAGTTGACAACGGTGTTTTTCCAGTACGAGAGACACCAGAAAGAATAATGTCTGCTTTGTGGAGGTTTTGAGGCAGCGCCCCATCATCTTGCTTTATGGTAAATTCAATAGCTTCGATCCGTTGGAAGTATTCTTCGGTAAGATGGGAACTCCTGCCTGGGGCCCCCCGAGGGACTCCAGATGGCAAAACTCCTAGATGAGAAGCAACAGCCTCTGTAATAGGGCCAAGTATATCTGTGGATGGAACGCCCCATATCCTGCACGCTTTTTTGGCAGCTTCAGCCATGGAAGGATCAGCAAGTGTGTACACCAGCATTGCACCTTCTATGGCAGCTTGCGTTATTATCTTCAATAGCCGATCGGAATCATCAATCTGGGAAAAATTATAGTTATTGCAGCAAGCCGAATACGAGTTTTAAGTTTTTGACCATCTAAAATGAAAGTAACCAATTTAAAGGGTAGTGATAAACATATAAGACTCTGAGAAGTTAACATCCATTTTTCCTGTTTTATAATTCGTAGGAAAAATGTGATACAAGGTAATCCAAGATCATAGGGCTGTTTGATTGACGGGACTAGACATGGGGTTTGTGTACAAATCCTTCGGTTAAGTCACTTCCATCGTTCGACTGCAACAGCTGATGGAAGGATCACAAATCCGTTGGACAATTATTCCCAAAAACATGACATATACATAACTTGTGTGAGAGATGGCATTGCTAATCCCGTCAGATCTCATCCAACTTATCAAATGTGGATGGAGTAATTTTCTCTCATAACACTATCTCGAAGTGAGACTACAGATAGAGCACCTAGTTTCCTCGCACTGTTTTGGAACACATTGACTAAAAATGTTTGGGTAGCACTGTGTCAAACAAGAGTCAAACAAGAGTCACCAGTAAAACATATGCCCAATGCTGACATAGGAACTATCTACAGTACCTCATGTTTTTGCTGAAAACCAATGTTCTAAAACTCGCTAGGGCGTTAGTCGGGCAAAGAAGGGGAGCCACGGCCTAGGCGCTGACTAGTCGCCGACAAGCTGGCTTCCTAATCTAGGCGTTGGACCACCGCCTAGCGCCTGGGCGGAGACTAGTTAGCCTTTTAGAACACTACTGAAAACTCACATGGTATCTAAAACATAGTCACTTTATGTACCTAATGTTGTCTTTATAACATTACAGGTTCCAGTGATTGGGATTGTATTCACTTTTCTTCGCAAGCTGTATCTATTGGTGCTCCTCGTATATGTCAAAACCCTCTTAGAGCAACAACAACAGCTACGCTATATGCATAAAAATAGCTAAAGTAGATAAGAAAACCCAAATGATGCCCCGCACCAGCTTCTCTATTGAGCTTCTGTACCACTGTGCATAAGGTATTCCCCAGCAGTGCTGCGTGTCACTGTTGAATAGCAACTGACTTTTTTGTGTACTTTTTACTCTCTCTCTCTCTCTCTCTCTCTCTTCTATCCCTCTCCCTCTCACCTTTTGTTCTATTTTTAATTATTACTTTTACTCTCTCTCTCCTACTTTTTTATACTTTTATAATATTTTATAGAGATAGAGAAAGTAATAGACAGGATTGTTGGAGTGTTGATGTGAGAAGGTAAAGTGAAAAATATGCACTGTTCACTATTTTTTTTTTGTTCAAATTATGCCTTAGCTGTTGTTGTTGCTCTTAGTACGTTCTCCACCTACGACGCTATAGTACTCCTTCCACTTTACAAATGTCTTCATCTTTGAAATTCAAATATTTTATGTTTCTGGTCTTACCAGGCATCCATTTATAGCATTATCACCTCAACTAACACTTCTTTTTTAATACATTGTTCCTTTGTTGTCCTGTTTTATACAACTAATTTCTCATAAATTACGCAATATGTCTCCTAACTCTCAACCATTGCACAAATAAACAATTTCTAGTAGTCAACCACTCTAATGATAACCTATGTCTCCACTTCATATTGCATTACTGCTGACCACAGCGACACATACACCAACTAAGCAAACACATGGATTGTTCTCAAAACAAGCTTAACATATTAATATACTATGTGCCCAGGCCCACGCGATGTGTGTGAAGATCGTGTTATACAAAAGATGGAAAGAGAAAATCTTGAATTGGTCTGTATGAAATATGAAATATGGAAATATAATAGAGGGGAGACGAATTTGGGATGTCAGTTTTCTTTTCCTTATTGTTGATAGTTTCTTTAGGTATAGATAGTTTTTCTTTTTTTTCCTATTGGCAGAAGTCAGTATTATTATTTTCAGTGGGTAATGTTTGAATACCACCAATCAAATGCATGGGAGTGCACAGTGACTACCGTGTGACAACTCCACTTGCTATTCGTAGTTCGAACACCACCAGTCAAATGCATGAGAGTGCACAATTCCTACTAAGTGACCACTCCACTTGCTATTGGTAAAGACAGGTAAAGTGTAGTATGAGAAAAAAGTGTCAGCCGCAGTGAGTATGTTTGAACACCTGTAAAATGCATGGGAGTGCACGGTGCCTACTGGGCTACAACTCCACTTGCTTTCGTTGTAGATAGTCAAAAGGGTAGTATGGGGAAAAAGTATTAGCTGCCGTTCAGGAAAAGAGTGTTTTATGTCTAATAGTAAGAGCAAATCCACTCATTCGTCAATTCCTATGGCAAAGCTAAAGTCTGACACCATGAATGGCAAAACCATTTCCACCCATGCGCCAAACTCAATGCCAATGCAATTTTTTGACATCTCCAATTTGGTAATTGTTAAACACGACACATCATCAAAGCCATTTGATTGGCATCGAAAAATGAGTTGGATTTAATTCGATGGTCTGACTTTGAGGATATTCAATGTGCTAAAATGACCTGAACCCGTGCGCCACATTGCAACTTTTTGGTACTCTAGCAAACTTTGACAATTAATGGCTTCTTTTTTTTTAACTTGCTCCAATTGATTAATCTAGCCAAAGGTAGAAGGAAAATGAAAAAGACATAGTTACCCCTGAAAACAAGTGGGTATTTACGGGACAGCCCCGATCAACCAAGCAATGATCAAACTGCCCCAACGCAGCGCTAACGGAGTGTTCCGCCGTCCACCCAGTTCCATCCGACACCATATATATCGACTTCGCCAACATCACCGCCTCACCCTCCTCCTCCTCACCACCACCCACGGCGTTTGCCGAAGGAGAATTCTGCCACGTGCCCTGCCCCAATTGATCCGAACGGCTACCCTCCACCACCGCCGTCGCGGCACGGTGGGTTTGGCGGTCCAATTTCCGGCCGGAACGCACGGCGCGGGCCCTGGACCAGCGGTTCAGCTGGGCGCTGCCCTTGAGCTTCCGAAGCTGTGGTTCGGAGTGAGGGTCGGAGGTGGGTTGGAGTTGTTTGGGCTTTGAGTCTGGGACGGCGGAGGAGGGTATGGTTGGGACGTTGGAGAGGCCTAGGGAGCTAGCGGCAGACATCTCTCTTGCAATCTTTTCCTCCTTAACTTTTGTGGATCAATTTCCCTTGGTTGAATTGGGAATTTTGTGTTCGTGGAGAATGCTATAGAAACGGATTAGAGCATCTTCAAGCCACCTCCAAACCGCCGAAATGGATTGTGGATGTGACGTATTACGTGAAGATTGTGTAATATATCCACTCTTTTCTTTTACTCTCTGTACTTTATAGGAGAATCTTCTTCCATTTTCCATTTTGGAGGAAAATGGGTGGAAGGGTGTCCATGGTCCTTCAAATATATGGAGGACCATGGAAACTCTTCTTCCATTTTGGAGGAAAAAGTACGATGAGTCCCTCCAATATTCTCTCATAAAGTAAAAAAAAGTAAAGAAAAGAGAGGATATATTACACAATTTTCCTCAATATGTCACATTCACCTTTCATTTTGGAGATTTGGAGGTGGGTTGAAGATGCCCTTACGCATCTGTGTATATGTTCTCGTACCCGACTTCGAGTACAGGAAAAACATAAGCTACGGAAAAAGTACCGACGCTTTGTGTGGGGCCCACGATCCAAGTCGTTCAATAATGTCAGCAATGTTACCATGACCAAAAATCATTTTGAATGAAACCTGAAAATTTTTGGATCAACCATTTATGCATGTTGAATTGAGCTCATTTTTCGGGAGGCCAGTCGGAATTTTTTTTAAAGATAAATAAATGGCTCAGATCACTCGTGTGAGACCCACTTATGGTTCCCAGAGCCGTGGATATATTTTCTGGACGCGGGTCGGTACCCCTTGGCTTACCATTCTACTTTTATCATTTTATGTAAGGCTATCAAAAAAATCCGTACGTTTTGAATTGTATATGTAGATTCTGTTGGAAATATGCCTTGAATTCAAGCCAATCGAAGAAAGGTACAAATTTTGGTGCAAAAGGTTAGTTTCAGCATCTTTTGTCCGGACCAAGCAAAGTTTGTCCGGACCAGGGGGTTTGGAAACGTCTGGGAAGCTCGCTGCACTGCTTGTCCGGACCAAGGTCATGGTTGTCCGGACAAAGGACGCGGACTGTGCGCGGCTGCGCGGTTTTAAAGTAGGTTTTGATCTAATTTTTGTACTTTCTTATAAATAGAGGCCTTGGGCTATTAGGGTTGGACTTCTTGAGTGAATCCCTTTGAGGGAGCCCCCATGGGGTTCCTCGTAGTGTGTTAGGGTTTCTCAATTGTTTCATTGGTTTGGTCTTGGGTTGGGATTAGAGATATCTAGGGTTTGAAGTCGTCTCTTTCGTGTGTGTGAGACATTGATGCTCTATTAGGGTTTCTAATAGAGATTGGTTCCTAGATATCTATTGGATGCTTCAATTAGAGTTACGGATATAGCCGGCTCTTTGTACGTCTCCCCATTGATAGTGAATCCTCTTGCTCTTTCCCGTGGACGTACCTCTAAAGCTTCGTGCTTGGGGGAGGAACCACATAAATCTTGTGTCTTGTTTGTTTTCTTGTTGTTTTTCTTTATATTCTCATACTTCGGGTTTTGGCACAACAGATTCATGGTTTGGACATGGATTAAAAAGTTAAAAAATCATGAGATACAGTTCGGTCTACAATTTTCATTATGAAGCCGTGAATTAACAGAGGTAGATCGTAAGATGTTATGAATAAAAAAACAAAAATACAACTATATGTACATAGTTGGTCGTCGTTTCTTAGGGGCTACAGTTATTTTTTTTTTGTGGCTTTTTTCTTTGCATTTAGCGTTTATGGAATGTACTTCGTAAATAAAAGCGAGACCGAACAATGATTGGTTTGGAACCGCACCATTACTTTTGATCCGGGCCGTGAATTACATTTTTTTAGACTGAAATTGGCCTCGTTTGTTTGTTGAGATTTGGGAGTTGGATGAAATGGACCCAAAATCCAATACTCCCTTCCATTCTATAAAGTTTGTCCGGCATGGAGTCTAAGGACTCGAAAAAAATTAGTTCTTTGTCAAAAAAATGTTAATTTTTTCGCACAAAATAATAGAATAAACATTGATCTATTAATTTGTGCAAAAAAATTTTTTTTTTTTTTGACAAAAGTTTATTTTTTTTAGTCCTTGGACTCCGTGCCGGATAGACTTTATGGGACGGAGGAAGTATTTGTTACTTGTTACCATTATTGTGGATGGGATTTGAAATCCCATGGCAATTTTTATCCCAATCCGTACGGGATATAAAATCCAATGGGGGGTGAGATTGGATGGGATTTTCCCCTATTGGTCATGTGCTATAACAATAAAGTGCTTTTATGTTCTCCATCCATTGATATCTTGAGCAATATTTCAAGGATTTCATATCCCAAGTGATTTCATATCTCCTCCATTTATCTTCGGTCAAACAAACAATAACATAAGTACATATGAACATATAATAGAATGCACACACAACAATGACAAAAGTAGATACGAACATCACTCATGCAGCTATGAAAAATGTATCACTCATGAGAGAGACTAGAAAGGGAGAGAGAGAGAGTGATAAGCCCCAAATGTTGTATATATTCGGGCTTATCTCGCTCGTTAAGATCACACACGTGCATTTTTGTGCCTTTAAATTATTGATTTTGCGCGAGTTGTGCTTTTGATTAGTTTCAGAAAATCGGAGCTAAAAAGGCGTGTCCAAAGCTCCAAATAATCTCCGGTTGTATCTGGATGTACCCAAGGTCCCGCAATGTCGTGGAGGATAATCGCCGAAGCTTAGAAGTCGATTCATTGAGCTTTGGAAGGTGCAAGGAAGGCCCGAAACAAAGGAACAAGAAATCTAGAGCTATGAGCCTCAGGAAAATCCGACACACTGATAGAAAAAGGCTCATATCTCTCAACATACAAAGGCCATGAAGATGAGACCAAAGGTGGATCGATCCACAAGCCTCTGTTAAGCTTTTGCACAAGGTGGATCGATCCACCTTTGGTGGTGGATCGATCCACTTGCCCCAGTAAGCCATTTTCATCACCTTTAGTATTTGTCACTTATGGAAACTTCCACCTTTTTGGATATTTTAAGAGAGAGAAAGACCATCTTTTGTATATATCTCTCCCATCTCTTTCTCTCTTCTCTCTCTTTCTTTTTAGTTTAGTTTGATTTTAGGAGGAAACTCCATTGTTGTTGCTCTACCTTCTCTCTAGGATTTCATGCTTTCTACTTAGATTCAAGGTAAACCTCGTGTATTAATGTTGTAGTTTGTGTTTGGATCTCTATATAAATCTAGTTTGTTTTAGTTTTTATTGGTTAAATCTTGTTCTTACTTTTCTAGCTTTATCTCTTGAAAACTCATGGTTGTGGTTGTGTTTGGTTAATTTCCTTAGGTTTAAAGTTGTTGTTAGTAGTTAGATCATTCTAGAAATCAAGTTTATTTTGGCATTAGTCATGTTCTTTATTTCCTTTACAAAAATAGTCAAGTTCTCTAGCATAATGATCGAGTAGTTTACGTAGGCTTGGTCATGGGGTGATTAACACCCCGTGACTCCGGTTGATTCGCTCTCCTCGCCATGTTGTATACATTGTTTGTTTAGCAAAGAGTTAGGATTAATTTTATGTACCAAAGACCGGGTTTGTTAACCTCTTTGATCTCACGTAGGCAAGAGCCACGCTACTTGCCACGTGTGATGCTAAGGGCGATGTCAACCCGGCCGTTTGCCAAAAGAACCAAAAATTCCTAGTCTTTGCTAAGGACCATTTCTAGTTCAAATGAGTTTCAGTATCAAATCTTCCGTTCGGAGCAAGTCTAACAACACCTCCGAGCCGGTTACCGTAGAAGAGAATGAATCGACCCGAGTTATGGGCGTTGAAATCCCCTAGACTTAGCCTTAGGTTAATTTAGTCTTTTAAATCAATTTCAAGTCATTCTCGAAGTCGAGAGAATTCCAATCTAAACCTCAAGTCAAAGGTTGCCGCTCTAAGGCTAAAACCATCTCGCGCAAGACAAATTTCACGCTCGGTACGTTCGGTCCCTGTGGATTCGATCCGGTCTTACCGGTATTATGCTATCTCCGACTTAAGCCCTACGCTTTGGGCACGCTACTAAATAACAAAGTCGGGGATAAAGCAGAGAGCCCAATAGGGATTGTTAGAGGTTGCAGTGGAGAAGAAGGAAAATATAATCGCAGGCACACACAGCAATGACATGTTCGTACATCACTCTTTCTCTCTAACTTTTTTTTGAAAGAAAAAGAGAAATTTATTAACCTTTGAAAACAAATTACAAAGATTAAATTTGTAATAACCCCTATGTATCGTCTCTATCTAATAACCCCTATGTATCCTCATTCTCTCTAGAATCCAAATTTTAAGGTTTATTTGGGGGTAGGGCTATCGTCGCCGCCACCTCCTCCACCTCCGGTCCACCACCCCTTTCTCCTTCTCTCGCTGGCCTTCCCATCTCCTCTATCCATACCTCTCCGAACCCCACCTTCTCTAGCCTCCACCAACATCCTCCATCTCCGTCTTTTTTTCTCACCACGGATCCAATCCACCCTCCTTCTTTTCGGCCATCTAGGGTTAGCTGGTGTAGGAGCGAAGCAAGGGCGTTCGGTCGACCATCACCGGTGAATAAGTAGTTAGATTCAGCGATGTGGCTCTCCGACGACATCCCTACCAACTGGTTTTTTCCTTTTGTTTATTTTCATTATTGTCGATGCTTTAGGTGTTGTAGCTTCTCCGTTTATGGAGATTTCCGTTCCTTGTGTGGAACCTTTTCAACTCGTTATGGGATTATCACTCTACCCGTTGTACATTTATCAACGTTGGTGTGCACACCAATTCGTAGTAGGTTTAGTTCAATTTTTTTTGTAATAAATTTACCTTTTATTCAGGTACTTTTTTGGATAACTATAGATAATTTTTTTCTTACTCTTGCATAGATGTGGCTTCTCTAAAAAATAAAATTTGTGAAAAATATGATAAATTTGTTCAATTTGAGAAATAATCTCAAAAGCAGTTGGATCGAAATCAAGGATTGTTGGACAATATTTGTACTACTCATTTATGATACATTTTTCATATTTAATTTGTAAAAAAACTCATCGGGATTCCTTCGTTCCTTCTACCATTTCCCCCTTCCATTGGATAACAAACACACAGAGAGTGTGAGAGACTGAGAGATGGGCGACGATCAACCCAGGCGACCACATTCCCCACCACTACCGCTGCTGCGCCACCTCCCGCAACCGTCTTTTTCTCCGGCAAGGTGGGAACAGCTTCGAATCACGCAGAACAGCTTCGAATCACGCCGACGAGCTTCGAATCACAAGTATGAGCTTTAAAGGTCTCTCTCTCTCTCACATGCTCTCTTTCTCCTTCTATTTTATGAGCCAACTCAACTACGATTTCAGTTTGAGAAACCCTAAACTCAATGGTACACTGCCTTTTATTCTAATTTTTGACATAATTTCCCTTGTTTGTTAACAGTCTTTTAGTGTGATTGGGGTATTTTGTATCCAACTTGCAAGCGTTAATCTCATGACTTGCTAGAAGTTGTAAAAACAAAGTGCATTTATTTGACATAATTTCCCTTGTTTGTTAACAGTCTTTCTTCTTAAACCTTTGCTATCTATGTGGTTTATGTGAAAAGTGCAGGTATTCAGGTAAACTATATTTGGTATGTACCTAATTATTTCCCAATTTTTGAACTGTAGATGATGTCGCCGGGATCTACTCATTTTCCAATGCCTCCAAACAAAGAGTGTGAAGAAGAACATGCATGAACCGGAGACGGTGAAGACGAAGATGAGGTATGGAGTGGTCCTTCAAACCAACAGACAAATAATACTAGGATGGGAAGCAAGCAAAAGAAAATTATGAAAATGGAGTTGAAGAGCCGAATGAGGGAATGGAGTTCAACACACCGGAGGAAGCTTATATGTATTACTTAAGTTATGCTAAAGAAAATGCCGTGGCAAAGAGAACCTCAAGAAAGGATAGGGATGGGAATTTGAAAAATGTAGCATTTGAATGCACTCGTGCTAGAAAGGCAAGGGTGAGAACAAGCAATCTGGGCAGACCTCGGCCATAAACAAGAATTGGTTGTCCAGCTCACGTTACTGTCGTGATACATCCAGATGGAAAGTGGAGGTTAAACCGGGTTGAGTTGGAGCACAATCATGAACAAAGCCCGGGAAAGGCAAGGTATTTCAAGAGCAATAGGCGACTGGATGACACCGTAAAAAGAAAGCTGGTATTGTATGATGAAGCCGGGATCAATTTGCACAAGAGTTATGACGCACTTCAGATAGAGGCTGGATGACCTGGTGAGCTTCCATATCTTGAAAAGGATTGCCGAAATTACTTGGATAAACTTCGACGTTTATGACTTGTTGAAGGAGATGCTGAAGCGATGAATAGTTATTTCATGAGAATGAAAGCCGAGAATTCTGAATTTTATTATTTGTTGGATTTGAATGATAAGGGTCGACTAAGGAACGTATTCTCGGCTGATGCAAGGAGTAGGGCAGCTTGTAAGGAGTTTGGTGATGTTGTGACCTTTGACACAACGTACTTGGTAAACAAGTATGACATGCCATTTGCTCCATTTGTAGGCGTGAATCACCATGGTCAGTCAATTTTATTGGGATGTGGGCTCATCTCTCATGAGGACACCAAGTCATTTTTGTGGTTATTTCAGGCTTGGAAGACATGCATGGGAGGGTGTGCTCCGAAAGCAATTATTACTGACCAATGTCTTGCCATGAAGAATGCTATATTAAAAGTATTCCCTAACATACGACATCGGTGGTGCATATGGCATATTATGAAAAAAGTGCCAGAAAAGTTGAAGGGGTACAATGCCTGTGACAAAATTAGTTGGTGTATGCGTAAGGCAGTTCATAATTCATTGACAGTTGATGAATTTGAGGTTGCTGGGGATGGATTCATAAAAAAGTACGAGCTTCAAGGTAATACATGGTTAGAGGGGTTGTACCAGGAGAGGAAACCGTGGGTTCTTGCTTATTTGAAAGACTGCTTTTGGGCATGAATGCAATCCACACAAAGAAGCGAATGTATGAATGCATATTTTGATGGTTACATTCAATCAACAACAACCTTGAACCAATTTGTAGAGCAATATGAAAATGCATTGGTGAATAAGGTGGAAAATGAAAAACAAGAAGATATCGAAAATTGGAACACTTACATCCCGTTAATAACAAAATCGGAGTTGAAGAAGCAATTTCAAAGTGTTTACACGACTGAAAAAGTTAAGGAGTTTCATGAACAATTTCTTGGGGGACTTGAATGTAAATGTGAGAAAGAAAGGTGAGTCTGAATATGAGGTAAAAGAGTGGATTACATTTGGAGAAGGAGAAGAGAGACAGAGGAAACAAGTGTCATTCAGTGTTGATTTTAATGTTGAAACTAATGAAGCACATTGTATATGTCAATTGTTTGAGTTCAGAGGAATGGTGTACAAACATCAACTGACGGTGTGGTTTGAAAGGGAAATCGAAAGAGTGCCTGACAAGTATGTCTTGAGAAGATGGTGCAAAAATGTGAAAAGGGCCCTTCCAAAATTCGGATTAGTTATGATAAGTCTGCAACATCAGATGAAGCGCATCGGCATGACAACATGTGCAATTTATTCAATGAGGTTGTCGATTTAGCCGAAGATTCTGAAGAGAAGTATGAAATGGTTATGACACGGGTAAGCGAGTTGAAACGAGAGTTGATGGAAGTTTCAGTTGTTTGTGATAGTAATGTGGTTTCACTTGGAGATGGGGTTATGCCTTCCAAACAGAGCAAGAACATACTTGACCCGGAACCTCAAAGACGAAAAGGGAGACCGCCGTGCAAAAGAAAGCAAGGTTTTATAGAAAAAGTTACTAAGAAGAAAAAAGAAAAAAAAATGCACTGTCCAAGTCAAAAGACAAGGTATAATATTTTTTTTATTTGTTGCTTTCTAGTTAATATGGACATATAGATTTATTGGATACATTTGTAACACTTATATTATGTGCTTATTTCAGATGGTTGAGAAGAATGTGGTTGGCCATGAGATCGGGACACAAGAGAGTATTGTAAGAAAATTTATTTTTTAATTGCACAATTTCCTATCACGTAAAAGTTATTGATAATCCTTATTCATTTTGGGCAGGGTCACCCAAGTTACATGGGGCATTCAATGTGGCCACACATGATGCCCCAAACTATGCAAGGAAATATGGCACAAGGCGGAAGTATCTTCCCGTTTTCTCCACCTTTTTGCCCAACCGGAACAAGCATGCCGCAATTTATGCCTTCTTTTCCAAGTTCGCAAAGTAATATGGCAAGCTTATTCAATGGTCAACTTTCGAGAGGTCAATCACCTATTTTCTAAGGTCGAAGTCAGTACTGGGGAGGACCACAACCAAGTTTGCTGCAAAGTCAAGGTCAGGAATGCGGAGGACAAGAAAGTTATTTGGAAACATTGAATGCAACGGATATTGGTGAAGAGTAGTTTTAATGTATTGAAAAAGCTTCATTTAATGGTGATGAGATGAATATATGGCTTGTATTAATGTTAGATAATGTTGGAAGGTCGTAATTTATGAATGTTTTTGGTTCAATTTTGAGGACTATGTTTGCAGAATATATGGCTTGTATTAATGTTTTATGGGTAATTTGCATTTATGAAAGTTGCTAGGGTGCAATTAGTAGCCGTATCCCATGTCCATATTTCGTATCCGTATCTTGTGTGTGTATTCTCTGTCTGTATCCCTTGCTTTCATTGAAAAAATCTGACATGATTCACTTAGTTGTTTCTTGATTACAAAGGCAAATGAGTGATATAGCTGCAGCATTTCTTGTTTATAAAATGAACTTGGTGCTTTGTGGAACAGATGACCCTAGAATCAATTGATTGGCTTCACTTATTTCATCTTTGATAAATGGTTTAGTTTACCTTCCGTGTTTTTTGTGGAAATTTTTTGACAGGGTCCCTTTGTTTTATGTCCTAGCCCGACGTCATAACATCTCAAATACAGTCATAGCAACATCACAGAGCAACAAAAAAAGCATATTCAAACCTCATGTCGAGGTTGTTCAATGAGTTGAATTATCCATACATAATCCAATGTAGAATATAAGATTTTAATCCAATGTACAATACATAATCCAATGTAGAATATAAGACTTATCCATACATCTATCTTAATCCAATGTACAAGCCTATAATGGTTATCACATTTAACATCTATCTTCCTCGCATCATCGTCACTCCTTGTCTCTTAGTCTCATATTTTCTTCAGAGGTGTACATAATCTCAACTCAAGTTCTGACCGAAGAGCATCCACCTCCTCCTATAAATGAAGAATTGTTCTAGCCATTTTCCATCTCAACTTGTTCATAGAGGAGTTCAGTTTGGTGCTTCCAAGATAGCTGTGATGCTAATTCATCCTCTTGATATTGGTAGTTAAGTAACTGGGCCTCGTCAAGTTCCTTGATTTTCCTGTCCAACTTAGCTTGCAAAGACACTGAGCTGATATCGTAACAGCCTCATTTTTAGTTTCAAAATCACTTTTCTTGAGAGCAACTAGACGGCATATATAACTGAGGCATCACCGATTTTCTTGTCGTCGTCATTGCATAGAACTTCATTCTCTTGCTCATTGCAAGATGCCATCTCATCTCCAGAATCACTTCTGGTTGATCCAGTTTCAACCTGTAAGAAACCTGAAAACTTAGTGGACAAAATCACCAAGAAATATAAATCAAAATAGTGGAAGATAGACCCCTAGAATCAATTATGCATCACAACCATTGTTTGCAGATTCGTTGGGTGTTATCAATCATCTGTTAGCATAATCAGCCAAACAGTCAATAAATTCATTGATCATTTGTTTTGAAATAATGTAACTGTAGAAATCAACGAACATGGGTGTAATCTGTCTTCTTACCACTGAAAATTTACCTGATTGTTTGGATTCCTCTAGGTACTTGACTACGAAAACTGGAACCTGCAAAGGAAGCAAAATGCATAAACCACCATGGGACTGACTTATTCCATAACAATAAATTCAAATACCCTGTTAAACTACAAAGATATAGTGCAAGCTAAAGAATTTTTCAATAGAAAGCATGAAGAAACTTGTATGCACATTTCGAAGAAGGGAAAAAATTTTCTTTAGAGGAACTTAAAATTAGGGGAATTTGGGACACATTTAGGGTTTTTTTTTTTCCAACAACTCAAATTGAGAAAAGAAGAAGAAGAAAAAGAAGAAGAAGAGCACTAACCTTTCGAATGGAAGAAATCGAAACCCTAGAGCGTCTGGTTTTTCTGGAAGAATTCGAAACCCTGATTTTTCGAGGTTTGAACAATTTCTAGCGGTGGTCGGTCGGTTTTTCCGAGGTGGAGGTGGAGGTGGAGCCGGTGGTGATGGTGATCGCCGGGCTTTGAGGCGGCGGTGGTGGTGGTGTTCGCGAAGACCCGAACCCAGTCACTCTTCTCTCTCTCTCTCTCTCTCTGTAACGACGACTGAAGGAAAAGGGAAAATAGTTTTTTTTTTTTAAGTTTGACCCGGGTCCAAAACGGAGTCGTTTTGGACCCAAAATACCCGGAAGTGTACCCAGGAGTGCAACCCGGAAGTGTACCTAGTAGGACTGTTGAGTTTATATGCGCACAAAATTCATTGCATAGGCAAAAACAATAGTAACTACTAGAAGATCAAATGCGAAAATCACATATAACTAATCATCTTATTATCCATTCCTAACCCAACATTAATTAACAAAAGCAATTCATAGGAAAAAGCGTACCTATATCCGGATTAGTTTTGGTCGTGCTAATATAATTTAATTTACCCTGCCAATTTCTCCGGTAACAAATCCAAAGTGAAATCATGCTATTTCTGAATGCCGCCGTCAATCAAACTTAGTCCTTTCTCCTTTAAAGATAATCGTGTTGGAATACGTATAAGGTTATAGTACCATGGGACACGAGGTCTGTGATTAACCGAATTGGTGACTATTTAAATTATATCAGATGTTTTGCTTTATGCTTGTACTAGATATTTAGTTTTAATGTTCTTGATTTGGAATTCACTTTAATGCTGTGCATTGCATCATATGTTTGGAAAATTTTATATGTAAGTTCTTTGAATAAGGTAAACAGAATGGTGATTTTTGAGAATTCTTTAAATTAATAAGATCGGTTTTATATAAGACACCTTTGAATATACATGTTGACTTATACGTGTGGAGATTAAGAGTTTAACCAGTGGGTTAACCCAAAAAGGTGTGGCTTTTTTATTTGATCTAAATGGTGTAACCATTGGATAAATGAATTGTAGTTTCATTGGAGGAAATATAAATGTGTAGAATGATTAGTTTCTACCGGTTTGATTACTTAGTTGTTCTAGACAACTACGTCCCACAAGTTTAGTTCTAAGTTTAATTATTTAGAGGATTGGTTTATATGCTTGTAATGGGTATCCATAAGAGTTCATGGATACAAAGGTGCCTGATAGATAAGCATGGAAACCATGAATAAAAATTGAGTTTACTTTATTTGGGAGTTTTCTCTCTTGATTTAAAGTGAGGTTTTATAGTGAGATGGGGTGACATGTTATTTCGTCACGGATATTTCTCAAGAAATCACTTATGAGAGAGGGTTAGTAGTTATGATTATGATAGTTTATAACTATAGAAAATATTGCCCTCTCGGCAATGGTAAATTCTTGCAAGGGTTCTGATGTGGTAAACATCAGCAGGGATGTGACTTAGCCCATTTTATTTTGATCACTCTTGGTGGAAACTCGACTCACCGCTTGTTACACGCTTCAAGTCTTGAGTTCAATGAGCAAATTACACCATATGTCGTGATTGCAAGCACTAAATGAATTTTTTATACATCCGAAGGTAAAGTGCTTGGTATCTATAATGTAGGAAAAAAACAAGAGGCTGAGCTACTTAGCTCTTAATAGGGTTTTAGTGTTTTCTTTACAGGGACACTAATAAAATCCAACCTATGTGAGTGTGGAGGTGCATGGTGCCGCTTCTTATAGGTCTCGGGGGCTTTGACTTTAGAGCACTCATGAAACCAAGATAAAGACCCAAGGCCAATCCACGGGTCGGCTTTTATGAATTACCTAAGGAGAAGAAAATTTGTGTGTGAGACGTGTCCGGTTAGTCAACATGGATTGCTAGTTCAAAGACAAGTCTACTAGATATGCTCTTCCGATTAACTTTGATGTGTTTTCAGTAAATGAATGGTTAAAATCGTGAGATACCTTCATTTATGCACAAGTTTTCCGAGTCAATCCAATGTTTATTTTCAATATTTTGAAAATGGTGGGGGATTGTTGGAACATTTCCAAAATATTTAATGCATATTAAATGTAATATTGGTGAACGGATTCAAAGTAAATGGTGTGTCTATTCGGGATAAATGAATAGACGCAACCATTGGATTTAAATGGTTTAAACCAAAGAGTGTGTCTATTCGGGATAAATGAATAGCCATGACTATTGGATTTAAATGTTGTGACCGTTGGGTTTAAACCTGGTTTGTTTCAAATTATCAATTGTAATGGTGTGTTTGGCAAGGAAAACAATCGGGATTAGCGTGGGTGAAAAGGCACTGGCATGGCTGCTCGAAGAGGACTCTAGAATGGCGGGCAATGTTGTAGCATGGTCCATTGTTGGGGTTATGATGGAGTATTTTATTAGGAAGTAAGTGATGGAAGGCTTAAAGGATGAGGGTCATATAAATAATTTCCTGGGTAAGTTTGATTGACGGCGGCATTCGGAAATAGCATGATTTCGCTTTGGATTTGTTACCGGAGAAATTGGTATGATAAATTAAATTATATTAGCACGACCAAAACTAATCCGGATATAGGTACGCTTTTTCCTATGAATTCCTTTTGTTAATTAATGTTGGGTTAGGAATGAATAATAGGATGACTATGTGATTTCGCATTTGATCTTCTAGTAGTTACTATTGTTTTTGCTTATGCAATGAGTTTTGTGCCCATATAAATTCAAAGAGTTGCATTAGCAATTGATCACGAAATGTTTTGACAGATATAATTCAAAGATTTTTCAATAATAGGGCCAAAATTAAGCATAACATTACAATTATGATTCACACTTCAAGCTATTCATCTGCAATCTAGATGAAGAATCAACAATCTTTTCGCGTCTTAAGACGCTTAACAATTCATCTTCGAGTTTTTGAAGAAACGATAACATAAAATTATGGCCATTTTGCACTAAATCTCACTATGTGACTATATACCTAAAAATCTAATTTTTGTTAATTAACGAGTCACAGTTGGCTTAATTTAGTTTTAGACAAGAAACCTAGGTAGTCCAACTTTGTGACCAAATCTTTTGACATCCTCTTGGACCTGCTTTCTGAATTCACCAAAACTAAACCGTCTATAAACTGAAGGCTCAACACAACTCTGTATGATGGTATCATATGATGGACAGAAGAAATATGCGGTAGAGAACCTCTCCGCTTGCTTGTTCGTCACAACCCGATGCTCAACGCTCCTGTAGTCCCCATTGCTCCATGCCTGCATCACAAAGTATATATATACTGATTGTCACGAATTGGGCCAATGCAATTGTGAATATGGAAATCAGAAACGAAACAAACCTAGTCAAAAAACCAAAAAGATTACCTGGAATAAGTCGCCGATGTTGATGATCAGAGCCTCTTGATTTGGTTTAACAGCAATCCATTTCCCATCTTTGACTAGCTGCAATCCTCCAATTTCATCTTGATGCAATATCGTAAGGAAATCGCTATCGGTGTGTGGCATCAACCCGAAGACCTCAGGAGATATTGGACACGGTGGGTATCTGTTCATTCGGATATAACAGGAACTGGGCAAACAATTTTCTTTGAAAAGGGTGGAGTTGTGACCTATTTTCTCCGCCAAAATTTCAGCAAGCTTTTGTGCTAGGTCTGAAACTGCTGTGGTGAACTGTTCCATTGTTGAGCTGATAATACAAACATTAACTCAAAGAAAGTAATCAGTTTGGTGAAACCCAAAATATCTAACACAAAACACAGAACATCTAACGTTACAAAAAGAATGTCAAGAGAAAAAAAGAAGTAGGAAATAGTACTCCCTCCGTCCCAAAAGGTTTGCTCATTACGAGAATTCTCTCAGTTTATTGAGTCAAATTCTTTGAGTTGAAAAGTGTGCAAATTTTCAAAAACACCCTATAAGACAATCAATAACTTAAATTTATTGGGTTATACTCCCTCCGTCCCTTTTATAGTGTAAACATTTTCATTTTTGGCTGTCCCTTAATAAGTGTGTTTTGAAAAGTTAGTGGGTACATTTCCTATTTTGCCTTTAAAAGTAGATTCCTTTTTGAAAAGTTAATGAGTATTATTATATTGATAATGGTAAGTAGTGGAAAGTAGATGTAAAAGTTGATGTGAGAGAAAATAAGTTGGAATTACGAGACAATACACTTAAAAAGGGACGGAGGAAGTAATTTTATAATACTAAAGGGGCATTATTGAAACTTTGCAATTTATTGATTTTTAAAATAGAAAAATTGCAAACAAATTAGGACAGTTCAAAAAAAATTTGGACAAAAAATTCGGGACGGAGTGAATAATTTTTTAATTGTTTATGATATTGGGATGGTTTTGGTCAATTGGTAGTTGAAGATTGACGTGTGAAAGTTTGCAAATAGTGGCATCATTATGGGTCCAAATACAATGTCACCTACCAATGAAGAATCCAGTTAAAGTGATCAAAGTGTTTTACCTATACTAGCTAATCTATTTACTTAAACCCTACGGATTTTGTTAAAAAACAAAAAAAAAATTGAAGTTGGACCCATGGTTTCTGCTTCTCTCTGCTGCCTTATTTTTTGTTTTCATCAAAGACCATTTTCTCTCCAGCACTGTTACATACACATAAAATATATCCACAATTTTCTCAGGATTTGAAAATTAATGGTCCAGATTCACTTTGAGTAAATCTGAGTCGTTGATTTACACTTTCTGGGTAGACTTTCTGTTTCTCTCTCTCCCCTCTTTCCCTTAAATGGACCCACAAATAAAAATCATTATTATCCTAGTCACAGGTAGCTAAATTCCTAAAGTGCTTTACGTAATGCACTCACTAAAGTGCTCAATTGGAGAGCAAAAAGGATAGTTGACTTAATCAGTCAGATTATTGACCCTAAATGATCAAAAAAACGTTCAAATGCATACTCTATTATATTTTGCTGCCTAACTGTCCGGCAAGGAAAAATCATTCACTGCTTATGCACGGGTTTTGCACCACATGTTGTAGTGGAACTCAAGACAAAGTATATGAACCGCATCACAATATGAAAAAGGGTCTGAGACACAACGTGACGCTGCAGTTGATGGTCTAGGGCTAGATCTATAGGCGAGCCGAGCCAATACAAATGAGTTGAACTTTTTTGAGCTGAGCGCCTGAGCCGAGCATTAGAGTGCTGAGCTCAACTTGTTTACAACACAAACCTAAAAAACTCGAGTCGAACAAACCTAAAACTTGAGTTCGACTCCATTATAAAACAAGTAGAGCCGAGCGTCGAGCTGCTTGCGAGCAACTAGGTTCGTTCGCAGTTGTACCTAGGGCAGCTAGTGCGGCATTGAAGGTGAGTTTTCACTGTAATATTTTCTATATTTTTAGACTATAAGTTATCAAATAGTAATTTGATGTATGCCAACAAGCACTCATCTAGCCAGTAGCCAGACTTGCAAGTTGCAGCTCATCCAACAATTGACCTTCACGTGAGGTTGACGTAATTCAGGTCTCAGAGAGAGAGAGAGAGAGAGAGAGAGACCATGCATAATAAAATGCACTTACGTGAAGGTGCTGGAAGGGTGTCAATTTCCCAAGTGGTAGTGTGTAGCAGTAACTGGGCCAAGGGATCCAGCGCATGCTCCTCGGTATTGTCGAACTATAATAAGGAAGAAACTGCAGAAGCAATTTTGAGGTACACCTCAAACGGGGGAGAACTTGACACGTATGACCTTTTAGTAACAACTGTAAGAAACACAATTGTACTACACTATCACAAGATGCTGCTGCTCTTAACTTGCTAGCTGTGTGTGTCTCCTAACATTAGCATGTGATGCAAAAGCCAGACAAATCACTCTCTGGGTTTTTTTTACTTTTGACAGCAGGATATCCTGGCCAGTTTACGTGTACCTCGATTAATTTCGAGATCATGGAAGCAACGACCAGACATAACTCCCAGTGACCCCAAGAATTTACTGGCTAGAGGAATCGAGCAAACCTCTAAGTCTCTCTCTTTCCCAACATTCATTCATCCGTCTCAACAAATTAACCAAATCGAGATTTTCATATTTGAGTTTTAAATCGCGGGTATCTTGATACCAAATGGTATTGGTGATACAATCATATAATCATTTTGATATATACCCTGACAGTATCTATTAGCTCATCAGTAATATTATTGAATTACTAGCATCATCAAAAGCTCAAAATCCAATTACATGATACTATACATAACGATCTATATTTAGAATCTAGATGAACATATACACAAAAACATTGTATATGTTCGCGGTGAAATGGCTTCCAAATTATCTCACTCTTTAATCTATTTGCTAGTGGTCATGAGGGTCAAATGGCTTCCAAATTGTTCCAACAAATGTACTAAAATGTTCCAATCTAATCCGCTGATAAACTGTCATATATATATATATATCTCCCAAAGATAAAAGAAAAAATGCCACAAACATCAAATCATTTAGTTGGTGTATAGATAAACATTGCACATTCAGCAAGCCGTCCTTCTACCGATACTAGTCCGACAATAAAATAACTTTATCCATACATCAACTAACTAACCAAATACTCTTACGGTAAAAATAAACTTTTACCAGTCAAAGAATTATCTTATTGTATATTAATAAACTTTTACCAGTCAAAGAATTATCTTATTGTATATTTTTACAGGTAAAAAAATGCTTTTATCGATCAAAAAATTATCTTATTGTCAACCAAGTGAATTGATTTTAAAATTATCCTTCAGAAAAAGTTAGGAGAGGTAAAACAACAGTAGTTGATTTGTACATGAAAAAAATCACCATTTATTTCAACCAGTTCTCCAATTGAATGGGTTAATGTACATGTATACTACAATTTCCATGTCATATCCAAGCTGTCTAAAAGCAGATTCCAATTACCCAAGAAAAAAAAAAGGAGAGCAGATTCCAAACTTAGAAAGGATGAATCTTTTGCTACCATTAAATTTGAGTTGTTTGAATTT
Source organism: Gaultheria prostrata (assembly GCA_036023075.1). Classification (NCBI taxonomy): domain Eukaryota; kingdom Viridiplantae; phylum Streptophyta; class Magnoliopsida; order Ericales; family Ericaceae; genus Gaultheria; species Gaultheria prostrata. Next base: position 51,924 of record JAXBDA010000117.1, on the reverse strand, counting down.
CTTGTCTCCCTAATGCCTAACAGTTTTACAGCATAATTTCTATTTCAACGACTTCAGTCATAATTTATATTATATAATATTGGATGTGTTTTTGGGAGAATTCTCTGGATGCAACAATTGACATAATTTCTAAACACACTTATGTTTTAGATATTTTTAAATCTAATTGGTCCAGACAATGAGATGACTTTAGAATTTCAAAACACATATTAGTAAGAAAAGGACCAAAGCTATTTACCTACCTATGACCTATCTATCTCTTGAAAAAAACTTCTTCCTTTTTCTTTTTTTGTTAAATATATGTGTACAATACGGGTTGATGTTAGTTCTTATATACCCCTCGGTCCCCATTTTATAGACCCTTTTGGGGATTCCAATTTAATAAGGGCACACAATTATTGAACTTTTGAAAATATATTTTTCTCATTTCACCTTTCAATCATTATATTTTCTTACTTTTAATTTTAAAATATAGGGTAAAAGAGGAAATTCTTTAATAATTACCCATTTAGTTTTGAAGTGGGACAATATTTTCGGGACCACAAAACGTGTCAACTGGGACTATAAAATGGAGACGGAGGTACATCATATAAATCTTGGAACACGTGAAGGGACTCCAGGCTAGAGGAGGAATAACCCGTCCAAAATGAAAAAAGTGAGCAGCCAAAGAGGCTCTAACAATCCAAAAATTTGGATGAAAATAAGTGAACGTGTAGAAGTAGAACAAGGACTCGAAGTCTCGAATTACTACCCAAATAAAAAAGGGAAGACCTAGTCCATAGGAAAAAGATACATGAACAAATCATTTGCACAAACCCAGACAAAAATCATTAACAATGAATATGGTTTCTTGTACGTGGCATGGTCTTTGCTAGGTTCTCTGCAGGTGAGAGGTTTGAGGCCTTACTCAGGAATGAAGTCGGAGGCCAATATGGGCGATCGCCCCTTGAAGAAAAAAAAACTCTAGTATCATATAGGAAAAAAAAATTCTATGAATTATAAGGCTTGCCTCTGTAAAGTATTTTGAAAAAATAAAATAAAATCGTCTTTGCGTAGTGAAATTCCTAACTCCGACCCTGACGTTACTATTAAGGTTTTAAAAATCCGCCGATACGAAAAACTCTGATACGGTATCTTAACGGTTTTTGAGCCAATTGGTTCACGGCCGTTGCAGCCAATACTATCGGTCTGTTTCCGATTCACAACCTTTACAGCTAATAATCGACCGTTACGGATGATTTAGGCACTTTTTTTTAATGATAGTGGTATTAAAATATTCACGTCCGTTACAACAGATTCTCAATATGTATTGTTCGATAATATTCCTTACACAACAACCGTTACGTGTTACGAAGCAGTTATTTAAAACCTTGTTTTTACTGTGTCATATGCAGTGCATCACCTATTATATATCTGAGCGAGAATGAGATTGAGAAACTATATAGTATTAAAGAAAAAAAACACTACAATACACACCCATACAAAAGCAGATAAAAGTAAATAAGTTTTGTTAAGTGGTACCTGAGAGTACTGGTGAGACCACCCAAGCCAGAAACATCAGCCAAAGGAACATGAAAAGCTTCAGACCAAGATACCTGGCCAAGGCAGGTAGCCGAAGGAGTACCCCACCGGTAACAACCCGCTGAGAAATTCAAACCCTTGTCGTTAACCTTCTCGCTAAACGGCCTCTTGAAGACCTTCACCTGCTCACTTCTCATTTGCTCAAGAATCTCCCTCGGAATACCATGGTTCACAACTTGGAAAAACCCCCATTCCTTCGACGCCGCGGCTATCTCTCTCTTGCAATCTTCTCTCTCCACTTCCCCGCGGTTTAACTGGCTAAGGTCGATCATTGGTAGCTCCCACTCCTCTATGACCTCGAGGACAACGCTATCGGAGGTTTGTTTTTCGTCGAAGAGAGGTTTGTAAGTGTCTTGGAATGGTGGTTCTGGTGATTCCATGTCCAGAAGCTGAAAATGAATGAGACTTGAGCAATGAGAAGAGAGTACTGGAAGATATAAATAAGGATTTTTTTTGTGTATTTCTAGGAGAATATTGTCGGGAGGTCGAGGTTTGGTATGGAAAAAAATGAAGAAATAGGATTTAGGTGGGAGAAAAAATACAAGGTTTTTTTTTATTTATTTGGGAGGGGTGTTTTGCGGTGTTAGTGTGAAACATATAAAAAAGAATGGGAACACTATGTTTCGGCATGTTTCTTCTTTGGTTCGTCGTCGATGAAAACGTTGTTGTGTCTCCTTTTCAACGTTTGTGGACTTTTGTAGACAAATGATTGTTGCATGTCTTTAATGTGTCGAGAGACAGAGAGAGAGAGTTAAAAAAAAATAGAGAGAGAAAGAGATTTGGGCCTAAGGCCCGGAGTACTGATGGACCCAATTAGAGTGGGTAATATGCAAACCCAAAAGGCGCACACTTCATATAGTGACCAATTTTTATCTACGTACGACCAAAAAAGTACTCTCTCCATTTCAAATTTTTTGTCCACTTGCATTATTCAAAGCACCTGAAAAAATTGTTATATTTATAAATGTATAATATTATATGTATTCAATATGGATCTCGTTTGATAGTTCTCGATCAATTTTACTAAACAAAGTTTTCAAAATTGGAAATAATACTATATATTGAAAGATATAAGCAATTAAAAATCAACATACATGCACGTAAATATACAAGAAATTCGATCTGATGAGAGTATTAAGCTTTTCATGGATGGGTAGCAATTTTTGCCCTCTAACATTAAAGACAAATTTTGAAGTGCGTATATCAATTAAAAAACAGGGAATTTCTAACACCAGTGATCTAATCCACTGACACTAAAGGGCTATCACTTGGATCATTTGTGTAAAAAATAGATTGATCTGATATCACTAGCTAGGCGAATTAAATTGATGCATAAATAATATGTGCAACGAGTCTCGAGTCTTATAGTAAAATGAATTATTAAAATCATAATAGTACATACGGCATTGGTCTCACATTCTCAACAATATTCCTAAACAAGTCCTGCGCAGTGTAATGTTCATGCGCTGCAGCCTTGCTCATTGTGTAGAGCTCATCGTGTAAAACAATTGTGCCAAAAACCAGTCCATTAGAATATTATTACGTTCCTCATCGGAAAAATTATTATCTTAAAAAGAATGGATCTGAAATATTGGATCAAGCCACTAGAACCCATTATTGGTAAGTTATATGTGTTTCGATAAAACACTTAATGATACCTGATTGAGCTGATTTTTGGCACACTTGTTCTACTCGACGAGCTATACATAATAAACGTTTCCGATTATCAGAATGGTACCGGAGCGGCGCCACCGCGTGTGCATAGCATGCTGCGCAGCACCCCTCCGTTTCCCAAATATGCACAATACAGTTGAAAATAAAAGATTATCAAAAGTAGGATTGAGAAGAATCTAGAGAGAGAGAAGAGTGAGATCAGAGAGAGGAGTCTGGGAGAACCTTCTCCCTTTACCACCCCCTTCCACCTTTACCCATCTCCTCCTCTCCTCTCCTCTCCTCTATTACTTCCCCTTCGGATTGCCGGCAATTTTCCATGGATGACCGGATCTTCTCTCTTCTACCTATGGGCGGTCGGAATCCCGATTTTTGGACAAGGGGAACCAGATCTGGGGTTTCCAAATCTAGGCTTCGACATCAACGGCGGCGGTGATTCCGGCGTGACAGCGGCGACGACAGGGTTTCCAGATCTGGGGTTTCCACATATGGGGTTTCCAAATCTGGACTTCCCATGTCTTTTTCTTTCTTCTTTTCATTTTCCTTTCCTTTTTTTTTTGTTTTTTAATTTTTGTTTTTTTTTCCTTTTCTATAGATAGTTGTATTTGTTTGATTAGTTGATTAATGGATTTTTTCTCTCCTGGCAAAATGGCATGGTACGTTACTAACATTTTTTTATCGGCAAAGCGGCATAGTTACAACGATATTCCATTGAAACATTCTGACGTTCTTAATTTATGTCTACATGCAATGTCCCTCTTCAATGAATAAAATCGTTAAATTCGTTACGTACATTTGCCATATGATTTGCATGTGACCTAATTAGGAGTATAACTGTCATGGTTTCCAATAAATCATTGCAGAAAAAATACTGTCTGGAAAATTGTTTCGGATCTACTTCCTACGTACTCGTAAAGTTTTATGACAAAGAGTTGAAGTTTTACCTTTCAAGTTCAAAGAACTAACGCCTCCTTGCACACCAAAGATCTTCAACCCTATGACCCAAGAGAAAAAAAATAGCGAAACAAATTTGTGGGAACCCTAGAAGTTTTCCTTTCTCTTTCTTTTCTCAACTCTCTATTTTTTGTTGTCTCTCTTTCCAAGAGAGATAGAGATGTGTATATATATATATAGGGGATTACTTGGCCAACAATTCAACTTTAAATAAATTGAATATTATATTTTATTATTGGGCTAGGGTTGGGACCCATGGGCTTCTTGTTCTTGAGTACAAGCTAAAATTGGGCTTACCCTCATCATATCTATGAGTGGTGGCCCAATTAAACCACAATTAATTCCACTATGTTATTGTGGTTGAACTTCAGGCCTCAAGAATAAATATACAATTACCCGTTAAATGCTAGTAATACCATACTATCAAACCTCTTCACCATGCAATGTCCATAAGCAGCAATTCATCATAGTAAAATACTGTCAAACCTAAGCATGCTTATATTTTAATTATATTGAATACTAGTTCACTCACTTTTAGTCTAGAAAAATATTTTAGTGAACTTTCAATTAAAATAACTAATACTAGATTCCAAATACTAGCTCAAGGGGACATTATACCTTATAGTAAATGATGAAAGACAAGATTATGAAGTTTGTATATTTCTATTTTTATTGTCTTAGAATAAGATTTTGATTACGAATATTTTCGTTTAGGGTAGAATTATTATCTTTCCTTACTAGGTTTGATTTTAATTTCCAATTTATAAGGATTCTTGGTACAAGAATTAGGATTTTAGTAGACGAATGGGTGACTAGATATCGTCCTAGTAGATGAACTGATTAGATATCGTTCTAACAAACAAGCTCTTGAATCCACAACAAAAGTGATAAACACCTTGTGCACAAGGAAAATAGAGAGAATTCTAGAAAGAATATTGATAAAAGATTGAATAGTTTTCTATGCCCATAGGCTACACCCTTATTTATACTAAGCAAACCCTAATTTGACTAGGATTTGAACTAATTGAAAAAGTAAAAATAAAAAAGCCTAACCAAATTTGTTACCTAAAAGGTTATTAAATCATGCCAAAACAAGCGGCATTAAAAAGAAAAGAAAATTTCTTAATATAATTCTAATTCTTGTAGACCAAGAATCCTAATAAAATAGGAAATTAAAATCAAACCTAATAAGGAAAGATAATAATTTTACCCTAAGCGAAAATATTTGTAATCAAAATCTTATTCTAAAACCAAAAAAAACAGAAATATGGAAACTTCATAATCTTGTCCTTTGTCATTCCCTCTATCTTAAAAAAAAAAAACTCTGCCATCAAGTTTCTAGTGCTTAAAGAAACTTGATACATCTGGTCTTGTCCGCATCAACTTTGTAGTTCAAATTAATTTTCTCAGACATGAACTTCAACAATGAACTCCACGCGACATCTCCTCCAAAGTTTTTTAGTGCCGTCTTCCAAGATTTGACAAGTCGAACATGAATAAGAATTTTTTTTTTTTGAAAGAAGAAAGGATTTTATTAATCATTGGAAACAAATTACAAAGATTAAAGAAATCCATAGTACAAGGCATCACAACGGAGCAGAAGCAACCTAAAAGGAACCCCCACTCACGGAAGATCATATGCTGCTAGGACCCGAGAAGGGAAAGAAAACAACCCCAATTGGCAAGAAGCCAATCAATTAGGCCAGAAGAAACCCCAAAAAGCCTAAACCAGCAAACAAACACCTAAAACAACCAACACCTAATTAAACACCAAAAAACAACCAAAACAAAGCACCCGACCACCTACAGAGCGCCTAATCACCCAGCCCGAGGCGCCTGATTACTAGCCATTACTTCATCCTATGCTTCATAGCCATAATTCTGCTTAAATAATCATCGTTCTCCGCTATAATCCTCACCCAATATTGTACTACGGGTTAAGGCTGCCTTAGCCGCAGAAAGGTGGTTCTTGTTCTTGCTTTTAGAGCTTTCTGAAGCTAACACAGCAGCATCAACGACAGATTTGAAAGAAGCACGACTTTTCTTTTTTCCTTTCTCTCTTCTCAATTGCTTTCCCGGGACCTGCAGCCTTATCAAACGAATTGAGGTCTACCGATATGTGAATACCATCCGTAACAGGGTCATGAGCCATGGTGTCGCCACCCGGTATTGGACTGGGTTGAACGGCAGCGAAATGGTCCTTATCATTTTGATGATCAAAGAGGATACCATCGGATGACCCCCCATCATTATCATTCAACACCTTAATTAATCCCAAGCTAATGCACAGTTGTATCCCCTCAAATCTGCCCTTACCAACTCCAAGATCTGCTAAGCAATAAGCTTCCTTCATCGAAGTGTCCACCAATTGATGAACAATGCTATTACTCCCACCTAAATCTAGATGCCTCTCGGCAGCAATATCTTTAAAAGAATCGATGTCCTCACTCGACTCTCCCACCAAAGTGTCACTCTTTGAAAGTGAATCATCGATTAAGTTCCCACGATTCTCACCCTCAATACCCTCTACTAACTTGGAGATCTCAGGAAAAGAATCCTCCACCTCCTCCTTAATAGCTGAATTTTGAAAATCATTAAACAAATCATCATTGTAGATATTCACCCCAACTCGGGTATGCTTACTAGAGCCTTCTGCATCGGTATGCTTACGAAGCTCGGAATTCACCTCCTCTTGAGCACCAATGGATACAAAGTCAATATGGACAGAATCGGAATCTACCATCACATCATCCGCCATGGACCTCGAACAAACATGAGGTCCCTCTTTACAAGGAGTCTTCTTGGTCTTCATAAAGGTAACAATTCTATTTTCCCAAGAGGTTTCAGAGCCATCCTCAAGAAGCTAGTTTCTTTTTCATCTTTCAGTCGATCAGTTCCTTGTCTTATTTTGGAGCGGCAAGTGTCAGCTAATCTCATCAATCCCCCGAATTCTCAGATTCATTCCTGATTCCCCTGTTTATAGTCAGTTCTGTTGTGAAGTCCCTTCGGCTTAAGAATTTCTTAGGTGATCTAGTGGATGGAGTTTCGATGTGTTTCTCTTGGATAAGTTCAGCAGTGATGATAGGCCATGCAAAGGAGAATCTTTCCAATCCAGTGGTCTATCTCTCAGGTGCCTTGATCTTCACTCAAGATGTTCATTCAGAGGTTTGAATCTTAGGTGCATCTGATTGTCCCAATTCAGAGTAGTGGATGTTGTTGCTCTCTTAGTAAGCTGGTGGATTCATCATGGGTGGCTGTTGCCCGAGTCCGAGCTCATGGATGCTTTGTCCTTCTGGGTTTTTGTGGTGGTGTGTGGCTGTAGTTGGTATCTTGCTAGCTTTGTATTCTTTTCGGTTATTTCCCTTTGGGTCCTTGGTCGGCATTTGATCGTTTGTGATGCCTTTATGCCTTGGGTCCTTTTAATCATTGTAATTTGTTTTCAATGGTTAATAAATTTTCTTTTGCCGAGCAAAAAAAAAAAAGTGGTTTCAGCAAAAGGATCTTCAACAATTTTTATAGGGTAAACCTCACCATTAACTTTAAGTTCCACCATCCCGTTGATGCATTGAAGTTGTACGAACACGAATAAGATAGTACCCAAAACATGCGGAATGCTTCAATTTCTTGATTCTCTTCCAAAAATTATTTCTCTTCCGAAAATTATTTATACAAAAGTATACTTGCGATGAGCTCTTCTTTGCATGCTTCAACTTGTTGATAAGATTCACTAGACGAATATTCGGAATCCAATCAAATTGTTCCACACTAAGAAAATCCAAAAAGGCAACATGAGTACCCTTCAAAGTACAATCATGATGTAAATCCATTCGCTAGGTGTGTGCTTCGAGTGGATTGTTGATTGGTTCTCCTAAAGTCAATTCTTTCGACACTGATATACTTTCGCTTGTATTGCTAGCTTGCTTTCCTCCTCAACACTATTGTTGGTGTCGACCACCTCCAATAGAAAATAATTTTGGACCTTGGCAACTTGATCACCGTTTTGATATTAATTTTTGGCTTCTCACCATCATCCATATCAATTTTCTTATTATCAACTTTGATTATGCCCTCATTAATAACTTCTCCAACGATATCATTGGCAAGACTAGTTTTATTTTGTTGCTTTGATCTGTATATAATTCCATGACAAAAACTCTCCATCAAGCGATTTTTAATTCTTGACCATGCACAAATATGACGATTATTCTGTTGATCTCTTGAAAATTTTAAGTCTAACCACCAATCTAATGCTGGATTTTAGCAACACATACCTCCATTTTTCTCCATTCGAGATTTTCAAATACTCAAAAATATCCTCAAGGTTAAGCATCCAATCTAAAATATCCTCAAAATATTCACAACCACTAAATTTAGGTAAACTTCCGTAGTACCTGAAATCTGAATGAGAGTGAAGATTTTGTAAAGACAGTTTGAACTGCTTCATGTTTATGAACCTTTAATCTAATTGTCTCGCAATATTTTGTCGCGAAAAATTATTGTTCGTTGAATCACCATCATAAACTGGATTATCAAAAACAAGCCTAAGCTGTAGGCGTCTAGGATGGTTACCCACTCTTGGTTCACGTGCATGTTGCTCATTTTCCTATTGATCTCGTGCTTGTTGATCAAGAACTTGCTAATCTCGTGCTTGTTGATCACGAGGGGAATCGTTAGGATTAGAAACTGCTGGAAGCCTAGTGTTGATTTTGATAGTCAACACATTAAGCATTGTACGTATCTCGCCCAATTGCTGTTGTTGAACGACCAATTGTTCTTGTTGCCCATCAATCGCACCCCATACTGCATCAATCCCATGATCTCCAGAGGGTTGGTCTCCGTCTTTGGCCATTGAAACAAGGGAGGACCTTGCTCTGATACCATAGCGGAAATAGATTAGATATCGTTCTAGTAGACGAATGGATGACTAGATATCGTTCTAGTAGACGAATTGGTTAGATATCGTTCTAACAGACAAGCTCGTGAATCCACAAGAGAAGTGATAAACACTTTGCACACAAGAAAAATATAGAGAACTCTAGAAAGATTATTGAATAATTTTTTATGCCCATAGACTACGCCCTTATTTATACTAAGAAAATCCTATTACGACTAGGACTCGAACTAATTAAAGAAGTAAAAAAATAGAAAAGCCTAACCAGATTTGTTGCCTAAAAGATTATTAAATCATGTCAAAACAAGCGGCATCAAAAAGAAAAGAAAATCTCTAAATAAAATCCTGATTTTAATAGACTAAGAATCCTTATAAAATTGGAAATTAAAATCAAACCTTATAAGAAAAGATAATAATTCTACCAAAGTCAAAATATTTGTAATCAAAATCTTATTCTAAAACAATAAAAATAGAAATATAGAAACTTCCTAATCTTGTCTTTCACCAGTGAAATAGAGAGTGAATTCCATCTTGAAACTAATATTCTCACAGTCCTAACATAAATCACCGAATTCACTAATGTGTTGATCAAGTAAGACCTCATGACTCATTGAAGAAGCAAAGCGACATAGGATAGAAAGTTGAGTTCATTAACTTTCCCATAATTGAGGTTGCAATTAGCATAATAACGTTCACACTTAGTACAACTTGTTAAAATAGTGTGACTCTTATAATGGTCCTTCAATGTATACCAAATACCTCAAAATATTAACTTAAAGTCTTTCACTTCAATGATTGAGAGAGATCATTCTATCTTATAGAAGTTAATCATGTTGCAGTTGGCCTGATAGATAGTCTACTTCTAACAGCAACTGTGAATAATTTAAACTACAAACAATTATGTTTTATATCTCCAATATGTAAGTCACACTCACATACATAAATCATATATCAATGTAACTTAGGACTTTTGTATTCATCTCATGTATTATATCCAATATATGAAAGAAAACATTTTATAACAATAAAGTGAAACTCTAACTCTATTAACCAAAAGTAAAAAATTTATTGATTCTAAGTACATTAATACCAACAATAACTGTCTTCATTCAACTGTTTTCTCTTCACACTCACTCAATATTTCTTTAAATACAGTAATGGCATCAAGGTCGTTTTTAACCTTAATTAGTTATGGGTATAAAAGTCTTTTTGAATTTTTTCGCTGTACACCCTTTATACTCTTAATTAGGTCACATGCGACTCACGTGACTACTTTTCCGTACTCGATCATTTAATGGTTTTATTAATAGGACATTGCACACGTTGTAAAGTTTGACAATCGAAAATTCAAACTATTCGAGATCGGCAACAGATCTATTAAAGCTTGTTTTAGATCTATTTGCCTAACTGTAAAACTATTTCATGTGCTTTCTCCAGTTTTGGAACTCAGCTTCTACTTTTTAATGTGCTTTCTACGAAATGAGGTGAGATCTCTCATTTGTGTACTCCACAAATAAATGTAACAAAAAAATATACTACAACATATGAACTGATGTAAGTGAATACGATATGCACCCTTTTCAGTTGCCTTGAACTTGTAACATTTTGAACATAAGTTCATGAAATTTCACAACATTTGAGCGCTTTAAAATTTATGACACCAAGACTATTATTCATAACATAGAAGTGATATGAACTAAAGGTTCACGCTATGAATTTGCGTGCTAATGTTATGAATCTCTACGAAAGTTATGAATTGACGATTAATATATACTATAAGTCTTAATGCAAGATATCACTCCCTCCATCCTATTTTTACGGTCTAGTTTTACATTTTGGCTTATCTCTTAATAAGTGTCCATTTTTAAAAATTAGAGGGTAAAAGTTGGTACAATTTCAATTTCGCCCAGAGAAGATTTTAGAGAATATCCCATAAAGAGTTGAATGATAATATCTCCATAAAGAGCGATATTTATGGAAAGATACAATTTTTTAGAATCTAATAATAATGTCTCTCTAAAAAAATGAATTTTTGAAGTTGAAACACTTAAAAGGAGACAGAGAAAATGTGAAATCAAGATGATTCAATGAGTTTGTACCGGTATGCATCGAATTAGGAGTGTGATTGTATCATATCTCGTGTAGCAAAGCAACATATATACACGTCTAATTGCTGGATATTGTTTCCTATGGACAATGAAAACATGAAAGCCCATAACATAAAGAATCAATTTGATCACAAATAAATTAGCTCTTTAACTAAAATATCCCACCAGATGGGTATTTCTCTATAAATATTCCAGTCAAATAGACAACAGGAGAAATCAACAGATCTAGTGGCTTATAAATAATATCAAGCCATGAAAAAACAAATGCCAACCTCTTTTGGTTGTTTTGTTTTGGCGTTGATTGTTTGGTTATCTTCTTATCAGCCTATCAATCTTGTGGATCTTGAGAGGGAGGCAAATGATTATCGTCGGGTGGAGTGTCAACCTCGTTGGGATGCCTCTCCTCGTTTTGATGCTTTTCTCTTGTCCCGTTTAATCGTGTATCGTCGATACTTGATTAATAAAATCTTTTTTTCCGTTAAAAAAAAAAACAAATGCATAGCTAACTAAAAAAAAAAAAGTTACCCCACTAAATAAATATATATGTTGTTTCCCCCAAACCGCCCCTACATATGTATGTATCTAAAATTTCAGGTGCAATATAGGAATCTAGCCGGAAGTAAAAGCATCCAGGTTGAGGATATAAAAAAAAAAGGGTAATTAAGGTTGTTAGTCTCTCTAATAGCTGTAGGATACACAACTGATTCATCTGTTTAAGAGTTTAAGCTTTTTAATAAGTTGATAGTTAACGATCCAATGGAGATGGCTATTTAATGGCTATTTAATTTTCATGTTTGTTTATAAGTTAGACTTGTATAGAACAGTTACCATGAAAAAGGCAATTTAAAGCATCTAATATACATTTTATATGATTTATATCATTTCATAATAATCCAAAATCCATTTTTGGAAGAAAAAGTCAGAATTGGAAGGAATAATAATGGTACTTTGAAAAATAGAGATTGATTGAGAATTTTGGTTGTACTAGGAGTAAATTTTCACTAAATGATTGTTGCAATTTCATTAGTAAACAGAATTTACTCTATAATTTCCATCCACTAAAACAATTGCCAAGAACAGTTTAGTACAAACCAAAATAGTACGGAGTAATTGAATTGTGGGCTTTTAAATTGAAAAAGTGTTTTAACGCAACTAATCCGATGTTACTTTTGACCAAATTAAACAATTGATTTGATATGTGATAAGTATAAAATCGACCAGGCCTGTTCAGCCCAATATCGCCAAACGCATCAGATAACTATGGATCTCTGGATCCATATCCAAAACATTGTATTCAGGTAAACTAGGACTCTCCTACACTACCTAGACCCCCATGGGTATAAACATAAATGGTCCAACCCTTATCAAGGCTTCCTCTCCGACGGAACACGAGGACTCCGGTCACTGTACTCTATGAATGTCGCTCTTATCAACATCCAACAATCCTACATCACAGTCCTGGCAAGACTCTATCTCCTATATCGCTTATATAAACAATCCTCACACGACAAGAATAGCTAACAAACTTCTTGCATCGGAGGGGTGTTGGAAGTCACAACACCGGTGTCAAGTTCTTCTCTCTAGGTGCACAAGACCAAGCACGCCAAAAAACGATTCATCAATATGAATCAGGCTAAACGGGTTTGGTTCAGTTCTAACCGTGATTCGTTAGCACAAAACTAGTAGAACTATATAATTAACAACAACACTAAAATCACTAGTTTTAATTTTGTCAAGACCATAGTCTGTCCACAAAATCACAAAACCTTACTATTGTATAGTTCGGACTGGTTCGGATCAATTTACCATTTATCGCATATATTTATCCTGAGCGCCCCTAAAAATATGGGGTTTTGGGCAGTCTCCAACATAAAAAATCGGATTTGAGTTGCTCTAAAAACATCAAATATACATTTATCTGTGTTACCTGGTTTTGATGATGCAATAAAATGCTGTTAGAGTACACCACCATTTCTTCTGAGCACCAGTGCTGGAGTTTCAGTACAAAAGCTGTTCCTGCATTCGTACAGAAAATAACAAAAACTTCAGATGGCCAAATTAAAGTCTGAAATAAAGTAGGTGCAGAAATGCTGTGCCACAAAATTAATAAGTATAAGTAAATATTTGCACATTCATTTTCGGTTGGATCACACTCACAACGAATCGATCGAGTGCTTAGTTTTTAATTTTCTTGGCACATACATAACTTTCCAATGTAAGTGGAAGAAATGAAAATGAAATTACTTGCATGGCACTGCAGGGAGATGTCTACGTTGACATATGTAGTTGTATTTTACGAATTAAGTTAAAAAAGGCTATATCTGTTTGTAAGTAAGTTGATTGAAAGAAACAGATTGGAATATATACTTATTGGAAACTATGGTAACCTGGAAAGAACAAAAAAATTACTAGAAAACAAAAACTAAGGTTTCTATAAAAAGCTACTCCTGCGGTTTCAAATTACTTGACCTTTTCTGGTAAAACTGCATTTTGGACCAAAAAGTAAATGTACTTATCAAATTCTTCGAAAAAAAACTTTGTACCAATTTTTTCTTCTGAATGAGATCGATCTTTAAATTTTTATTCTTATTCTTTTTTGAAAAAAATTCGAGTTAATATATTATTTTTTACTTGCAAATGCTAAGTTACCTAAAAAGAGGGAATAGGACATACCAAAATGTGAAAGCACTCCAAAGAGGGAGAAAGTTTGATCCACTATTATTTAGTGCTAACAAGAAGAACAAGTTGGGTAGCTAAGCTAGAGCAGTGTGCCAGCTTTTGCGTAATGTGTAATAGAGGGGGAAAGAGAGATGGTCCGGAAAACTTGGAGGATGGGGAGATATTCTTATAGGGGTAAGTGTGTCACCAACCAACTCTAAGGGGTTGGTAAAGTGATCTTCACTTGGGACTTTAGGAGTTGCTCTTACTTAAAGTCTCAGTTCGATTTCTATTGCTAACAAAACTCTTGGGGACACTGGAAGGTTATGTCCAATCGTTACCTCCAAAACTTCGGAATTAGTTGAGGTGTGTTCAAACTGGTCTGGACATCAGATTATAAAAAAGAAAGAAAAGGGCGTCACCAACCAATCAGTTGCATTATGGCCGGGGGATCAAATGATAAAAGCAAGTACATTATAGATTGAGAATCTACGTTTATGAGAAGAACACGCTTCACAAAATGCCATCAGAGAAATCCATATCTTTTACCACCACTGGACCATTTCAAACTAAGAAAATGAGTGACTTACTTTCCTCATTTCCTAATAATTACAGTACATCCCAGACAAGACATTATATGCAAACAGAGGAGTTAGTCTGGTTGGTTGATGAATTTACACCTCAAACAATTGATCACAACATCTTTTATCAATCTCTATATATATCTCTATTTTAGAGATTGCATGTGACATAATGGAGTGCAAATTTCTTCGCTGTCACTTAGTGAGGGTGAACAAAACTCTCGCTTTGATTTGTGAAAAAAGGTGTGGGATCCACGGACTCAATACACTTTTGATAATTACAGTGTCATTTTATGGTGGACCCCACACCTTTTCCATCAATCAGAGTGAACAAATTTGCACTCGATATAAAGAGGGGAGATTTTGTAATTTATCCCATCTTTTCTTTAACTTCGTTTACTTTATGAGATAATATTGGAGGGACTCATTGTCCTTTTATGAGATTTAGAGATCAAAATAAAGGTGTGGGTGTTCAAATAGAGAGACCCGCACCTCCATTTGGTCTCTAAATCTTTAAAAAGGATGATAGGTCCCTCCAAAAAGTATAAAAAGTTGAGTTCCGGCTTGGATGGCCTGCATTTCAACGGGCCGAAAAAAGTATTAATCGAAATGAGTGTAAACTAACCCGGACACCCTTGATTGTCGACAATCTTTTTCTTTTTTTTGAAATTCATCGTCGACAATCTATTGATTGATGCAATATGTTTTATATTCAACCAGGTGTGGTGTACCACAGAAATAATATCACAAGAAACTTTATTTGGTTCTCATTCTTCCAAGTCTCTGCATCCCTTATCTGTGGAATTTAAGAAACAGGGGCACATGATCAAAAAACATTAGCACCAACTGTGATAACCGTATTCCATGTCGGCAGTAATGACATGAGTACGTGGCAGTATCAAAAAAATCTAGGGGCAACATGCTTAGTCTCATGTCCACGTCACCATGTACATATTTCTGTGGATTGTTCGAGTAGCATGTGCAATGTGAGCATTGAATAACTATCCAAAAATGAAGTAGTATAGGAGAGGGAATTGACATTATTAATTACTCCCTCCGTTCCAAAATATTGGTCCATTTTAGGCAGTCGTGTCACTCAAACAATTGTATATATTTCACAATCTATAAAGTTTAATAGGATTTTAAAAATTTTGTATAATAAAACTAATTGAGATCTATCAAACAAGATCCATATTGGATATAAAAAATATTATAAATTAGGAAATATAGACGATTTTTTAAGAGGTCCCAAATAGTGAAAAGGGACCATTATTTTGGAACGGAGGGAATAATTAATTAGCAATGCGGATTTCACAGGTGCATGTAGACTGCGTTGCAACATATGTGAAGGTTAAATTCAACATTTGAAAAATATAAAGATGGTTTTATCTTAATATACAATTGGATGACTCACCACTTACAAAGCTTAGCCTTTTAATTGGCTATGGGTTATTTGTTGGCTGTGGCTATCTTTGGGTTTGCTGTTGGTGGGTCTTTTTGACTCCTAGCTCATTCCCTCTTGCCTTGGGCCTCTTTCTATATTTTCTCCCTTCTCGATCAATATATCTCTTTCTTTGCTGATAAAAAAAAAAGTGGCTATGGGTTATTCAATGTATATGGACCCAACAAATGTGGTGAACTCCATGGATACTCCCCAGAAGTTTTGGCGATGGCGGGATCGATGCATCGTACAAACTCCCAACAAACATTTGAAAAATATGAAGATGGTTTATCTTAATATACAATTGGATGACTCACCACTTACAAAGTTTAGCCTTTTAAGTGGCTATGGGTATTCAATGTATTTGGGCCCAACAATGTGGTGAACTCCATGGATACTCCCCAGAAGTTTTGGCAAAGGCCGGATCGATGCATCGTACAAACTCCCAACAGGTGGTGTCAGAGCCAATGGCTGACGATCTATGGGCAGACTCTCGGCGCGCCATGAATGGGCTTGCATGCTGAACTCCAAGTGATGGAAACAGAAAAATCCAAAACTGCATGTAATGTTGTGCGCCCGTTGCAAGGTGATGCAAGCGAATGAAACACGTGTTGCACTTTGACTCATCGGGGGGAGCATGGTGCCAGTGAATGGGCACATTGGCTCTCAGTGGAGTTTCTCGTCGGGGAGCATGGTGCCAATAAACAGAGACGGATCCAAAGGGGGGCACTCGGGGTCACGTGCCCTTGCTTAACCCAACTGTGAGAAGAGTCACTTGGAGGTTATGACAATCGAATACCACTCCAAGATACAACCCAAAAATCTCGCAGTATGTCTCCACGACACGATCGGCGGAAGACGGGGGGTGCCAAGTCTTTCTCTAATTGCCCAGAGGATATAGAAAAATATAAAGGTGAAAAGAGATAGGGAACTCATGATGTTAAGATGTTTCTTAACACATCAAATCATTGTGGGGTGATCATATATATATAGGACTCCAACTGACTCTTCCCAAAAGTCACATCCATGTTAACACATGAAAAAATGCAACCATTTAAACAAACCTCTTTATTTAGATTTTATAAAACTTAAAATCCCAACAATCCCTCACAAGTTTTAAAAATTTAAATAAGACGTAAAGCATATATAGTAAAATAGAAAACATCTGGGCAACATTATACCATACAATGGGCGTAGGTGTCTTTCGGACTAGAATCTTGCTTAGTGTTGACAATCTCATGCTGTAGGAATCTCAGTGAACTAGGTCTTGAACTGGACCCCTTTGACCAGAATTCAACATGTCACACATATAGTATTGATACTGGACTTAGGCGCGGGTTAGCGCTATTAATGGTCATGCGCTCGTCTTGATTCTCATGAGAGTTTTAGGAAATAACCCTATTTCCACGGTCGCAGCCCCACGACGGTTCTCACTTAGGTGAATCCTCCAAGGATAGAAGTGACGAAGGTCTATCCCGCGACAATATAAGCGCCTTAGATTCAGTCAGGGTAAAACCCTTCCTAACCAGTCACATTTACATCAGCACTAATGCCTTAGCTAGGGATGAGCAGGAGTAAGTTGTTCTCTTTCTCCTTTATTTAAAGTGCTGGAATTACAAGTCACGCAGTACGGATTGTTTCTACCCATTGTGCCCATCCCTCTCGATATTTTTTATTTTATGTATAAAGGATCGAGCACGCGCTAGTCCAGAGGCAATTACTCCTCTTGAGAGTTTACATAATTTACTCACACATGCCTCTTGGGAGGCGAATTCGACTTTAGGACAGCGACTTGTTGTGCCTTCCATCGATCTCACAGGTTATTTTCCTAACTCTACTATCTAATATACTTTATTGTTGGTGTTCATAATTTCTCTATCTTGTGCCGTATCTTACATTTGGGTGTTTTATGTTTATTATGGTTTAAAAGTTCTAACAAAATTTAGGTAGAAAAATTTATCGTTCTTCCAATGATTATCCTTTTCAAGACAATATCACATTGAATCCCTAGAGTTAGACAAGGTGAGTATATGGTAGCCCGGACATCTGAGTTATAAAAAAAAATAGAAAACGAACGTAAGATACTGCTCGCACATACCCTCTAAACATCTAGCTAGGATGCACAATGCTTTACAAATATTTTCAGAGTTTCTAAGATTGCACCAAGAAATGAACTCACCCAAAAAGTTATCCAAATTGAACCAAGAAGCTAATAATTCCAGAACGTAGTTGTCAAATTGCTGGGACGTTAGACACATCGGACTATCTTCACCATTTGGAAAACGGGTCCAAACATGGAAGGCAACGTGCCAGCTACCATTGGTGGTTGAGTGAACATGAAATACAAGAGCCAGGGTCCCAAACGTGTCTACTTTATGCATAGCTTATTATACCAAAAACAGCAAATTTCACAGTCGTCGAGAGAGTGACCAATTGATGTGAGCTAATTAGGCCCCACCAGATAATTGCAAGCATAAATTTCTGTGAATGACGCCTCTCGGAATTTTCGTCGAAAGCATAAATTTAATTAACCGCTAAATACACCTTTTGATTCGGAGATTGAGACGTGCAAGCTCGTGTAGTCCATGCAATTTAGGAGGAGCACGGGTTCTAAATTAAGAAGTAGAGTTAGGTGTAGCATGGGGCTTGTTAGTAATTCATAATTTGAAACTTTTTTAAACCTTTTGATTTATGAAAGTTTTGTAGGAGTAGACTATTGTTTTATGCTTGGGGTGTGTGGACCCTACGTAGTTTACAAAACAAACTAGAGATGGAGAAGAAAGAGAGTGAAACTGAATTATGTTATTCTCAACGACTTCTGAGTATTGATACATCTTCGTATATATAGACACAATACACGCACGTGATCACCAGATGGTGGCAGAAGATGAACCATAAGCAAATTTTTGCCTGAGGGATTGTGTCATCAGATTGAATCTCACACGGCAAATTTTTGGTGGGGTCAGAAAAATAATGATCGTAAGATTCATTGGATGAAATGGAGTCGTTTGTGTCAGCATAAATTCAAAGGCAGGTTGGGTTTTCGCGATCTCTGCGCATACAACTTGGCGCTTCTAGCGAAACAAAGGTGGAGGATGATGGAGTCACCAAATTGTCTTATGGCGCGTGTGCTAAAGAGTAAATAATTCAGTAATGTTTCCTTTTTGGAGGCAGAATTGGGTAACAATCCATCTTGGGCTTGGCGCAGCATTTGGGAAGGTAAAAAAGTGATAGAGGTTGGAACAAGATGGTCAATCGGTAATGGAGAGTCGGTTCGGATTATTGAAGACCCGTGGATTCCAATGGCTGGTGCTTTCAAACCGAGCCAGATAGTGGCGAATGATAGAGTTTGCCGAGTTAAACATCTTATAGATCCGGGTACCACAAGTGGAAGGAGGATATGGTTTCCGGTATGTTTGGTTTAGAGCAGGCGTGGTGTATTCTTTCCATGCCTTTATCGTGGACGAACAAGGCAGATTCAATGGTTTGGCACTTCACTAATTCTGGGCATTACTCGGCTAAGTGATCAGGATATGTGACAGTGATGAGTTTGAAAGAGCAAGGAAACCTGTTGGAGGCAATTCTAGTCGTGTAGGAGCAGAAGTGGAAACGAAACGATGGAGGAGTATTTGGCATTTGCACATCCCTAGGAAAATTCAACATTTTCTATGGCGGTGCTGCCATAATATCTTACCAACTAAGGAGCAGCTACAGCGCAAAAAGATTAGCGATAATCCCAACTGCCTTATTTGTAATGAAGCTACGGAATCGATTGTGCACCTTTTTGGTGACTGTGTAGACACCCCAATTTGAACCAAAGAAAATCCACGACATTCCCGATAATAAAGATGGACCAACAAAACACTTTGGAGCTTGAATAAGTGCTTGAAACCCCACCAAAATCCATCAAAACTAACCTGAAACCTAAACCAAAGCCTCCTCAAAACAAACTCAAGCCCACACCATCTTCTAGTACATTCAAATCCCTCTTTGTCAATAAATAATATGTCTCAATCCATTTTAAAATGAGGGAGATGCGCACGTTTTACTAAAATTGACTCGTTTTCCCAACCTCTTGAGGGTATAATAGTCATACACTTGGATGTACAAATTATTTTGCATTGAAACCACTTGGGTTAGAAATAAGACTCAACCAACCTTCCAACGCTTCAAACCATGCCTAAAACGGAATTCGGTAGCACCCGGGGCAGCCCCGCAAAGTTTGGTCAGTTTTGTAGTCCCCTTGAGCGCTCAATAGGGTACCCTTTGAGCGCTCAAGCACCTTGAGCGCTCAAGAGGGGGTACGTTTAGTGCTCAACTCCTGCACATACAGCTTTTTTGCAGAACATCTCTCAGCTGGTTTTCTAACTAAAGTAGGTGCTTTTACTGATTTTTCAGACGCTCCTTTGGCCCCACAACCCTCTCCATCACTTCCCTCTCCATTTTGAGTTTTAAAAACTCATTTCCCTCTCACTCTCACTCTATAAATACCCCTCATCCACTCTTTTACCTCTTCTCTTGGCTGATTCACTCTCTCTCTCACACTTCCCCCACACCCTCTCTCACTCCACCAACTCAGTTTTAACTCATATATTCCAGAAAACTTCTTCCAATCAAGTTCTTTCATCAAAACCCACTTCTTACAAGCCAAAATCACCTCTTTAAGTGCAAATACACCATCTCTCTTCCAAATACGCACTCAATCTATCCTATACACACACTCATACATCCCATACACCTCAACAACAGTCCATAAACCAAGCCACAATCCTTCAACCAATCAAAACCTTAGGTTCAAGCCTTGATCAAAGCTTAAAAGGTAGAAATACCTTCCGAAATCAACCGTTTTGATCCATCTGAGGGTGACCAGTAAGCTCATGCAATTAAGTTCCCTATACTTACTGTGAGTTTACAAGGTCATACAAATTAAAAAAAAAAAAACTTTTTCACTGTATATTTTTGTTGGTTTGAATTATCGAACTTGCACTTTAGTTTTATTATTGACTTCTTATATATTTTGGTTTGGATATGGGTATATTTGGGGAAACCCGATATCCAAAGGCATGTGGTTTGGTGTTTTATCTAATATCCCCAGTGGGGATTGGAGCGGGGATGGTAAAAGACTACCCAATTGGGGATGTGAGATAGAATAGAGTCCCCTGATCCATACCCTACCCGTTGGCTGGTCTCCCAATTGGGGATGTGGGATGTTTCTACAATTGACTGTGGCTTTTTCTTCTCAGCTTGCCAGAACAAAGATTGGACCATAAGAAAATGCAAAAACCAGTACTGGAACACCTATCAATACCCAACCCAATAAGCATCAAAGAAGCCATGAATTTTAAAAGAACCAGGAGAAAAGGCCAAACCATGGTAAATGGTGTCCTCAAAATACCAAAAAAATCCATTTAAGAGCAGAGAAATCAGAATTATCGGGGGCCTACATATGTTGGCAAGCAAGATTGACTGCAAGAGATAAATCTGGACGAGTAATGGTTAATAATTGTTAGGCTACCATTGTAAAAAAATTGGCTCAGATTATGGCAAATCTGAATCAAATACAGTTGTACATAGGTTTAACTGCAAAGGGAGAAGAGTATGTTTTTAGTGTATGGTCCTTAGAAGGTCACATCATTAAGCAAACACCATCATGAAGACCTTGAGAAGGTCATGATACTATCAACTTCAGCAAAAACCGTCATGAAGGCATATGAGGAGGTCATAGCAATCAATCTCAAAACAATTCTTTCGTAAGTACCTTGGGTAAGGTCATGATAACTCGTCACAGCACATCATGCCCACACCCATCGCAATGAAAAAACATGGAACCTTATCTGGTTAAGCTTTCTCGCAGGATTGGTATACCTCATATCCCTTCTTAATAATCATGCCCCTAAACTATACATGGTCTAATTCCCCATTGGAATAGGAAGGACGCCTGATGGCTCGACCAAATCACAAATATTTTTCTCCGCTCTTATGGATTTTGTTTTCCCTTAGATAATTTACCTACGCCAAATTTGAGTTGTCTCTTTCGACTTTGACATTCACTCTTACGCACGAGTTGATATCGAGCTCTGTCAAAGAGGGGCAACTTAGACACCTCAATTTGGCTAAGTAGATTAACTAAGCCTCCATGTTGTGGCCCGATGATGAAACTTGTCCCTATCAGCAAATTAAAGCTCTGGCAGAACCATTGTATGGAAAGGGATAACCTTAGGTGTTAGGAGAAAACCCACAAGATCCTCATAGAAAGCATAAAACCCAAAACAGCCCAACGCCCATCATTTCATATCCACAACCGATCCTTTATTACCACAACCAACCATTCGTTGTCACGACCTATCTTTTGTTTTAGCACGTGTGTCACGGTCGATTCAAGGACCTTTTAGGCACTTGAAGAAGCAACGGTCGTGTTATCTTTTAAGCACGTTGGGCACGACCGTCTTATTGTCATCAAGGCAGTGCATTGTTAGTGTTATTGGCATTTTCAGGATTCTGACAAACCATTGGAGTCTGTACGTTATCTTTTTTTTTTTCATTTGGGTTTGGGAGGTAGCTTAGTTGATTGAGTCTAGATGCTCCACCCGGTGGTTGAAAGATTGGAGAAATGGAGTTACACGTACCTTGGCTCGGATTCGGTTCATGAAAAGTATAAAATTGCATTATCATGTTCTTCATTTAGATTAGGGATTTAATCCTTTTTATGTTGCATGATCTTTCATTTTAGACTTATAGTATGAGCATCAATAATTTTTCTTAGGCATGTAGCTCTTTTAAAAGAGATTCTGAGTGCAGCGCTCGTTCAGCGCTACTGGCGCTTATTTAGCCCTTCAGTTTTCTTCATTCAATATAGATTCTGTGAGATGCGCTCGATCTGGCACTACTAGCGCCACGCATTTTGAGGTCATGCATTATGTCAGTCTTACAAAGTTTGTTATTGCATGGCATATTGTGAATTTTTGCTTAATAGTGTCTTTAATTCTTTAGGTTCTCTTTATCAACATCTTATGATACCTGTTTAATTAATTATTTTATGAGCTCCCAACATGAAGTTGAAGCTAATGGTTGCGCAGATGTTGGAAATCAACACCCAAAAGATGAACCAGAACAAGGAAGTGGCTCTTAGAATAACTTTTAGGAAGTGGATCTTGGAACAACTTTTGGAATTATTGCTATATGAGGATCTTGACATATGATTTGTCTTCGTAAATCGTGCTAATCAATCCATTCATATGAGGTGGGGTGTTGGTCGGCCGGAGGTGGGAGTTGTTTTGTTTACAAAATTAGAAGTTTAAAAAATTAGTGACATTTCACTAATTTTTTTGTGTCCGGAAGTGGTTGCCGGAGGTGGGGTCGGTGGGGCAGTTGTCAGCTGGAGGTAAGAGTTGTTTTTTTTTAAAAAAAAAAATTCCCTATACGAAATTAGAAGTTTTAAAAATTAGTGACATTTGCCTAAATTTTTTGGTAGCCGAAAGTGGGAGTTGTTTTGTTTTAATTTCCCGTACGAAATTAGGAGTTTTAAAAGTTAGTGACATTTCACTTATAACCTATCCAGTCCTCGGACTGGCATCTTTACTTCTTTTTTTTAACCTTACCAAAAGAAAAGTTTGTACGCTATGAAAGTGCCTAAAATCCTAGGATACCCTATGAAAGTGCCTAAAATCTTAGGTTACCCTATGAAAGTGCTTAAAACCTTATGGTATCCTATGAAAGTACCAAAAATCCTAGAGTATCCTAGGAAAGTGTCTAAACCACTAAAACCCTATAATAGGAAAGTGTACCCTAAAACCTAAGCCCTAGGGTATCCCTATAAAAGTGTCTAAAACCCTAGGGTACCCTAGCTATGAGTGTGCCTAAACCACTAAAACCTTATAGTAGGAAAGTGTACCCTAAAAACCTAAGTCCTAGGGTACCTTTTGAAAATGCCTACAAAAAAAATTCAAGGACCTCAGACCTTGTAAAACTTTAGCACGGACTAAATGACCCAATAAGTATCACTTTTGGGCCCTAGAACAATTAACCGTTATTGGATTCATATGCGTCTCTATTTTGCTGAAGCCTCGGGAGAAATAATTATATTGACAGTTGACACCAATAGTCGATTTTAATTTCTTAACATGAAACCCAACTAAATAATACTCCCTCCGCCCATTTTTTTTTTTAAGTGTGTTGCTTCGTTAATTCAATTTATTAAACAAACATCATCATTACTCTTTTCACATCAACTTTTATCTCTCCACCTTTCACATTGATTTTTACCTCCACTTTTCAAGATTATTCTCCACTCTAACTTTTCAAAAGAGCAAAACAATAATTGTACAAAATTTTATCATTAACTTGTCAAAACGCAAACTTATTAAGTGACAGTCCAAAATAGAATACTCAACTATTAAAAAGGAACGGAGAGAGTATGGTACAACTTTCAGGGGACACCTTGGTTCTTATTTTGTCCAAGTCAATTATATAAATTAACCATCGTCTGTTTTAAAATTGGGTTGGAGTAGCTACAAATGTCATACCTCCTTCGTCTCCAAATAAAAGTAGAGTATTTCATTCTGGTTTGTCCCTTAATAAGATTGTGTTTTAAAAAGTTAATGGGTAAAAGTGAAAAATTAATGTGTATAAGTGGAGGATAATTTTAAAAAGTTAAGGTAAAAGTTGATGTGAAAAGTGTAAAATGGGTAAAGTTGATGTGAAATGTATAATGATGATGTTTTTTTAATAAGTTGAATTTACGAAGCAACACATTTAAAAAAGAGCGGCGGGAGTATGTATTAGTCGTGGAGATGGAATTTTTTTTTTTCTTGTCATTTGAAAGATGAAATTTTCTCTTTATCCATCAGGTTGTACAAGAGTGTAAAGAGATTTATGAGCATCCACTTGTTGATGGAAACCCCCCGAAGGCTGGTTTTGTTTTCCCGAGGGTGAAGTGCCTTTCTCAGTAGGGATGACAATGGATCGATTTGGTCTGGATTTTGCTATTACCATACCCAAACCCAAAGTATTTATATATACCCAAATCCAAACCGATATCCGATGGGTATGATTTTTAGTGGACCATAACCAAACCATATGGATTTGGATTTTATCCGAACCGCACCAAACCCGCATTAGTATTCGTTCCATTAATAAACATGTGAAGGAAAAAGATTATATGTTGAAATAATAAAGTAACATGCCATAATATTTTACCATTAAACACCCAAATTCCAACATAATCAAAGGAAATAACTAAATAATAAACTTTTTTTTAATGTGTTTAACCCACACCAACGAGAAAATGTCAAAGGAATTTTTTTTTAAAAGTAGAAACCAACAATATGATCTATAAGTAATATTATATGGAGCGGTTTGGATTCGGTTTGGGTTTGGGTATGGGTTTGGCCGAATACTTGCTAAGACCAAACCCAAATCCAAACCCACTGGGTATCATGTTTCGAAAACCAAACCCGCCCCATGGGTAGGAAAAAATAAAAAAAAACCTCCCCGATAGGATCAGTTTGGTTCGGGTATCCATTGGTTTTGGATGACATTGCCATCCCTATTTCTCAGTCTAATAAGGGATCTCTGTGGCGGAAATTGACCTAGTTTTGGATTAAATACCATGCCTCAATTATTAACTGCATTGGCCCTCGTCTAGCGGTGCCCTTGATATAGGAATCAGAATATGGCTTTTCTATGACTGTAATATCCATTGATTACGTATGTTATATATTTTTATTCCGGCTAAAAGTAATTTGTTAGGCTTTCCAATGCTCAATTTTAATGGTTTTGGATTGAATTGTTTAAATAATAATTCAGTGTAACATTGTCTGCCTGTTCTTCTGGTGTGTCATCTTCGAGTGAATGTAGGGATCAAATCAAGATTTTTTTAAAAAAGATAACCCCCAACATTTTACCAAAATCACACAGATACATCTAACCTTCACGAAATGTCACATAAATACCTATACTATTTAGTACTCTCTTTTTTCCAAAATTTAAGTTCGTCTTTCCTATTTTGGATGTGGAAAGTCTAGGGGTATCGACACCTTGTTACAGAAAATGTACCGACCGACTTCAGGGATCACTTGTGGGTTCCACACAAAAGATCTAAACCGTTCGTTCATGTTAAAATGATTTTCTGAGTGGCCATGCAATAAATTAGCTCAATCGGACATGCGTAAGTGGTTGATCTAAATTTCCCCGTTTTAGTTAAAATTTTAAAAAACGAAGCAGGGGAATTTTGGATCAACCACTCACGCTTGTCCGATTGAGCTGATTTCTTTCTTGGCCACTCAGAAAATCATTTTAAGATGAATGAACGGTTTGAATCCTAGGTGTGGAACCCACAAGTGGGTACCCGAGGTTGGTTGATATATTTTCTGTACCAAGGGGTTCGTACCCCTAGCATGTCCCATTTTGAATGTCCTCTCTCTTTTTATTGGTTGAGCTTAGTAAGCTTTCGCGGGCCTCTCCCTTTGAGCTAGCTAGCTAGACGGGAAGAAGTAGAAGCACCTAAAGGAGAATTTGCTGTCTTTCTGGTCAGGCAAACTCAGTGGAGTTCACCTTTTGTGAGGAAGGCGGTCTCATGGATCGGTCACCTTTGGTACTTGAGTAGTACGAACGACAGTAGTTCAGTAGCGCCTTTTTCAATCTAAAACATTCCGGAATAGAATGCAGAATTTTTTTCCCATCAAATCAAAGAAAGAAGGAATAGAAGAGGAGTTCCACGTCTTTCTGGAATCCCCTTTCCGTATCCACACAGTGCCCCAACGTACAACCGCAGATGAGTCTTAGGGTTGGTTGTACCATCGAACTTGGAAAAATCCGGCATCCGGGTGGCAACTGAAAGTCAAGGAAGAAGCAAAGCTGATCTTGGGATCTTTATAACCTAAAAGCATCTCTTCCTTTTAATAAGACTCGAAGATGCAAGTCTAGATTCACTCTGTTTTCTTAAAGCATTGCTTCCTTCGGTGAATGCTTTCTTGCCAACATGCCTTCCTTTTAGACATAGATCTATCATTACCGACTAAGGAAGGGTCCACTTTGACTTGTTAAGGAGAAAAAAAAATACTGTACTTCAGTCATTTCCTTTTTGTTCATTTGTCTTATATTCAAATTCAAACAAAAGTGGAGGGAAAATGAATTAGAGAATAAAAGCTAGTAATCACTGCATTTCAAACAAGAGGGTAATTTTGGAAACTCAAATGTTTTGACAGTTAATGATTGTCTTCCATTAAGATATTGGATTGTCTAAGAGTGTCCAAAATTTTGAAACGAATGTATTAAAATGTATCAATTTCCTACGTCACCTTCTGTTTAAAAACAAACGGAATCGGTGACATGGATTAGATATGACTTTATTAGAGTTAAAGTGGATACATACATGACATGTGAAAAGAGTTTCTCTCTCTCCAAGCTATTTTTTCTCTCAATATTTCTCTTTTAAGTCTCAAAATCCCTTTTGATTCATACAGAATTTGCCCAAATTCAGACCTTTAGTGTTTGATCCACCCAAAATAATACCTTCGTGATCGGCCAAGAAGACCATGACTATACCGAGGATGAAGCGAGGGGGCAAGAGCCACTTGTTGGTGAAAGTTGAGAAGAGCTTGTATCTTCACGACTGAATTGGGCTGCTTAACCTAACGGACACCACTCGCCTCACTTCTTAGCTGCTACCTTTCCTGCTGGACCTCTCCCGGCCTCTTTTAGTTGTCAAGAAAGTATGAGAAAATATGAGAAAATCAACTTTCCCATGACTTTTGGGGTGTTCAGTTACCAGGAAAATAATGGAACCCACAAAAATAATTTTTCTACTATGACTCATTTTCCCTCAAAATGCATCCTGCAAAAATGAATGAATTATGTGTCATGAGAAAGTCTGCTCCCGCCAATTACACTTTCCTGGAAAAATCTTTTATCAAGTGAACACTCACACGAAAGTAAAGTTTCTTTTCATTTAGTTTACTTCATTTCACTTTTCTCAGGATTAACTTTCTTGCGTAACATTCTTGGCAAATGAACGGAGCTTCGTGTCACAGTCCATCCTACCCCTGTCTTTTACGTGTTAACGATTCAAGAAATAAATGAGGTGGTCAAGGTTGAGGAAGTTACCGATTAGGTATATAGATAGAGAGGGGTGGGGGAAAAGATTGGTTAGAGAGAAATTCGTTAGAGATAGGGAGGGGAAAGCGAGTTGGGTTGTGGACTAATAGTGAGGAAATGTATTTATTTATTTATTAGGATTTTGGTGCCTTTAATCCATTATAGTTGCACATACCAAATAAAGTTTCATCACGTGATACTCAATCGGCACCCAATATTTTTCTCGCAAACCAGAGGCAAGTTGGACCCCTGGTGTAGTATGTGAGTCCACACATTTATGCAAGTTTTTGTATGTATGGATTTATATTTCGGGGTGTGGTTCCCGAGTTTTTGGAAGCACTCCTCGCCCGTCCGATCATGTTTTGGAAGGTCTGGATACATTCAGTAAGTTTAATTTAATTTTGATTTATTTTTAGCGGTAAAAAATTAAAATACATTCGAACCATCCAAAACACAATCAGACGGCCGAGAGTTTCATAACGCCCGGTGCATAGCACCCACCCCATTATCCAAAAAAAAGGTAGCGATCCTGCATTGTCTTGTTCCTCTGCGTAGACATTTGCGGTTGCACTTACATCCACTGGTGAAAGCTTTGAAGCGCCCTTGTTGGACAACCAACACCACAACCAGCTAATTCAATTCCAATGCTACTCACAAAACCCAGTTATTTGATCAAATCCTTCTCCACCTCAACACCAACACCAAACGCAACTTCTCTCAGCTGGAGATCTCAAATCAAACAATCCCAACTGGTCTCCCAAATCTCCTCCATTCTCCTGCAGAGACACAACTGGGCCCCACTCCTCCGCACCCTCAACCTCTCCTCCTCCAAACTCACCCCATCCCTCTTCCTCCACATCCTTCACAAAACCAAAACCAACCCACAAGTCTCTCTCAGCTTCTTCAATTGGGCAAAATCAAGCCTAGGGTTTGAACCAAACCTCAAAACCCTAGTTAAACTGTCCCAGATCCTAATCGGGTCGGGCCTTGCCCGACAGGCGAAACCCGTTTTGGATTCTCTGATTAAGGACAACCCACCAACCCGAATTGTTTATTCAGCAGTCAGAACTTGCACAGGTACAGATTCTCAGTCCCTTGTATTGGGTTCTGTTCTTGAATGCTATTGCAAAAAGAGTTTTTTCTTGCAAGCCTTAGAGGTTTATAGAGAAGCCATTAGTCATGGATATGTTCTGTCGATTTGTAGCTGTAATGCTTTACTTCATGCTTTGCAACTAGAGAATGAGATTAGGTTGGCATGGTCTTTCTACGGTAACATGCTTCGATATGGGATTTTACCGGATACTTACACGTGGTCTACGATCGCTCGGATTCTTTGCAAAGATGGGAAATTTGAAAGAATCCTTGGGATTATAGACATGGGTGTAGATAATAGTGCGATATATAACCTTGTTATTGATTGTTACAGTAAAAGAGGGAACTTTAGAGCTGCATTTGATCTGTTAAATGAGATGTCTATTAAAAAGCTCGATATGGGTTTTAGTACTTATAGCTCAATTCTTGATGGGGCTTGTAAGTGTGGGGATATTGAAGTGGTAGAAACGACAATGGGTTCTATGATCGAGAAGGGATTTCTTCCAAAGGTTCCACTATCAGATTCTGATGCCATAATTCAAAAGCTTTCTGACTTGGGTAAGACGTATGCTATGGATATGTTTTACAAGAGAGCTTATGATGAAGGGAGGGAGCTACGGGGTTCTTCTTATGGATACTTGCTAAGGGCATTTTCCAAGGAAGGAAGAGTGAAGGAAGCAATTGGGATTTATCGTGAAATGTTAGAAAGGGATATTCAAGTGAATGACAATTGTTATAATGCATTGGTGAAGGTTCTTTGCAAGGAAGATCCGTCAAAGGAGATCAGTGGATTGTTAAAGGACATAATTGGGAGAGGCTTTAAGCCTTGTGCATTTGATTTGTCTACTTTTGTAACCTCTCAATGTTCCGAAGGTAGATGGAGAGAAGTGGAGGAACTTTTGAATGCAATTCTAGAGAAAGGTTTTCTTCCAAATTCATCATGTTGCTCCTCATTGGTCAAACATTATTGTAGGAGTGGACAGATTGATTCAGCTATTGCCTTGCACAATAAGATGGTGAAACTGAAAGGTATTTTAGATCTAACAGCGTATGATGTACTTCTTGGTGGATTAATCAAAGAAAGGAGGGTCGAAGAAGGAGTTGGTGTGTTTGATTATATGAGAGCACAAAAGTTGCTGAGCAGTGCAAGTTTTTCAACTATCATCGGTGGGCTTTGCCAGGAGAAGGATTTGAGGAAAGCCATGAAAATCCATGATGAAATGATGAAATTGAGGCTGAAACCTGATGGAAAAACATATAAACGTTTGATATCGAGTTTTAAATGATTTGTCAGACATGTTTTTGTGCGCCAAATATTTTTCTTTTGCACAGTGAGTAGCCTACGTTAAACGGGAGATAGAAATGGTACCTGTTGGTGGATATCAATACAATGGTAAATGTATAATGTCAAAACTGACCAAAATACAACTTCATGTATCTAAGGTCTGTTTCTGGACATACACAGGGCTGACACTAGCAACCAAAGGATCTTCAAGCTTCATTTTCAACGCAGTCATCCCTGGAGCGAACACACTGCATAACTGGTACTGATTGATCTATTTTAACATTATCCGATTGAATAGCAAATAACAAATCTGTTATTATGGGGAAAAAAGAGGCATAGCTTGCTAACTAATCTGTTATTACAGTTAAAAAAGGTGCATGGCTAATGCAGTAGCAATCAAGAAAATCCCATTTTAAAAGGGGAAGCAAAAAGCAGCTGCAGTGTTGAACCCACCAACAGCAGAAACAAGGATAAGGATCAATCAATTGCCAACCATAGTGTCAAGCGTAAGAAATACAATTTTGGAATACCAATGCTGGATACTTGCAATCATCAGTGTTGGGGTTCTTGCCGCAAAAATTAATACCGAGCCAATAAGTCAAACCAAGATCAACCACGAGAACACATAAGATTTTTACGTGGTTCGGATAAATTTGATTTTCAAGCCAAATTTCCTATTCCACGGACAGCCTCATCCATTCTCATTAATAAATCTCAATGAGTCTGCATATCCATTTACATAGCAAGTAAGTCAAAGTGGATATGACAAAATTATCCATAAAAATAGAATTACACAAATATCGGACTGAGGCACGATATCTTGCTTTCTTTAAGGAGATTCAAGCCTTTTGCGGCTGGTTGAATCTTGAACCACTAGCCGATATAGCAGAACTCCCATATGGCCTGTCTCCCCCAGGATACAACAACCCGACTAATAAGTCGTGTTGGCTTGAACCACCCTGCACAAGTAAGTTGAGCCTAAAACTCTACCACAAAAACACCCTTACATTTTGCTGGGTAATTTCTCTCTACACGTACAATATAAGAAATATAAAATATGGAAGTAAAGGGAAGAGCCTTGATCACTGCCTTAGGCTCTCGAAGCCTTTGGCTTTGCTTCTTTATACAAGAAGATAACATATGCATGCATATATAGTGATGAAAATGGGGAAGGATACAACCAGGGGTGATTGCAATGTAAGGTTGTATAAAGTGGGGTGTCAAGTGAACCCACTCAAAAAATCATTTGCAAAAATCACTAAGTATAATTTTTTTTAATTTTTGGACCAACCACTACATGACACCACTGCAAAAAAAAACTCTTGAACCTATACATATACAAAAGAAACTCTTGAACCTATACATATACAAGCCAAATGTTTTCTTGTACGTAATTCCTGAACCAAAAGTAAAAACAGTAGTCTAAAAAGTTACTCCTACTTTAAAAGCTATGAGAAAGCTTTTTAACTCTTGCCACAAGACTTCCAACTAAAAGACTTCCAACTAAAAGATGATCACCTTTTCAGCTCCCCATCCCACACTTTACCAAATTGGAACCTCACTTAATTGAAAAACAAGAGAGAGAGGAAGACGATTTTCTCAAATCGGTGCTTCCGAGTTTCTTAAATCGATTTATTCAAGCAAATCCCACTCAATTCATTTACAACATTAAGGATGGGAGGAGTATAGAATGATACAGTAAGGTAATTCCTTCTTCTTCTTCTTTTTTTTAATTTTTCATTTAAGGGTTTAAGGTGAATAAATTCCAGCTTTTATGAAAGAACATTTTCAGCAATGAAAATCGTAAAGAATCGGCTAAGGAATCGAATGGGTGATCAATTGATGAATGATTGCTTGGTTTTACATTGAATTCGACATATTTAGGAGCATTGACAATGAGCTTATTATGCAAAGATTTCAAAACATGAAAATTCGTCGGGGGCAGTTGTAAAAATTCATGCACTTGCTTTTTGTTTGAACGGTTGTAATTGAAAGTACTCTTTTGGTTAAGATTTGATAAGTGTAGGTTCATTTGCTTATGTAGTTAATTATTCTAATTGCGGTCATAGAAATTTTTTGAATGACACCACTGATCAAATTTCCTCGAGTCGCCACTGGATACAACTCACCCTTTTAATTCCCTTCTTTGCCGACATAGCCTTTAATTAGATACATGCCAACTCAAAGCATGAGACAAGGATGCTTCGCTCGAGAAAGAAAATGGCCAACATCGAAAACAAAACAAAATTCAAAGAATCAATGAACAGTTTGAAGATCCAGAACAGGTATATTTTTTTGATTTTTAGTCAAACAGGTAGATTGCAAATCCTAGATTTGCTCATTTCCCTTAATACCAGCATAGTTGTGGACATAGTCACATGTTTATTTGGTTGACGCAAAAGTGGGGGGAAGGTTGTCTTTAGTCATAGGAACAGTGAATCGAATGCAGAATCAAGAATAGGAATCAAAACAAAAAATCAAATGCCGAAAGAATAATGGGAATTATCTGCCACTTAAAGTGTCAATTATGAAATCATGGACTTTCGAAAGAACTCGTATGGCGTCTGGAAAAGAAGAAAGCAGATATGAGAAGCTTATAGCTGCTATTGAGAAAAAAATGAGCTATCTAGGAGTTGCATGACTGACACTGAAAATGCTACGTGGAGGAAAGTAATATGAAAGAGAATGTGGGCTTAGAGGGTGAGGAAAAAGTCACGGTTGCTTATGGTATTGGCGATAAAATTAGTGATAGTGATGAGTAATGTTTGGGCTTCATTTTGTTGGTTTTTTGGATTGAGCAGCACCTGTTACGCATTTTGGAGAAACTTGGGAAGAAGGGGAAATTTTGGTTTTTGGATGTGAATACTGAAAAACTGATTCTATTTAGAGGCTTGAATCTGGTTAATAGCATTGAGACCAATTCTATGATGTTATTAATTTGACGAATTTCTTGGAGTTTCCATTAGTATATTTTTTGCTAGAATTTGAAGATGGGAAATAAGTGATGTGAACTTTCTGATTGAAGTCTGGCTACATTGTAGAATTCAAAGATTAAAGCGGGTTCATTTGGAATGCAATTGATTTGGGTAATGGGTTTTTGTGTTGAGGGAATTTTCACTATGTTCCTATCAGTAAACCATGTATTTTGCCCTTCAACTTGATTGATTCGCACATAGGATCTTAGTTAAACATAGCTGGCATAAATTTTGTTTGGGTGTTCTAAAATGAGTGTAACAGAGTGCGTTTTCTATGGTTCCTCTGTGATATTGATATTTCTTTTATGTTCAGCTATATGGGCACCATAGCTGGCATCGGTGTTTAACAGAATGGCAAGAGACTGTGATTGACGTTCACGCCTCAAAGTATGATCCACACCAGAGTACACTCTGCAGGTTCTTCGTGAACGCTGTTGCACTCATGCCAACCAATGATTCATTTCTCGAAAACCCTAATAAGAAAAATCCCCGACAAAGTAGCCTCAATGAGGCTTTTCTGATCCGGAAGCTATAATCAATGACTCTTCGAACATCATAGCAGAAGAAGCAAGCAATACAAACAAGCCGAATCCAAAGGAATAATTTCAAGTTTCCCATACTCTTTCACTATATGTAAATATAACTAAATAGAAAGCTCTGAAAATGCAATGTGTGCAAAATAAGTGGTCTTTGGAAGCCAAACACTGGTAATGGGTCGTATAGACATGTTGACTCTTTTGGGAAGCTTAGACAGATCCTTTTTCTATTATTCTGTAGGAGTATAGGGCTAATGTAGTTATGCAGGCTCATAATGGGTGTAACACAGGAGGTTACTTTATGAATTGTCTTCTGAAAAATTTGAGTCTACTAATCTGCCTGTAAATTCAGTTCACTTTTGACTAGTATCTCAGAGATCCCATCTTTGGCAAACCACCAATGCAGCTACCTTGCTTCTTAACTTAGGGTGTAACTATAGATAATCGAATCTCAGCGATGCGATATTTGGGCAACACTAGGTAAGAGAGGAAACATGGAAAAAAAAACCCCAATTTCAAGAGAGAAAAAAATAGGACGGCGAGTTCACATTGTGACATGTCAGTAGCAATTTTCATAAATATTTGCCATGTACTCTAATCATTAATGGAGTTCTGTATGTATTAATATGAAAAAGTTGTGCCCAGAATCCACTACATGAGATACATTTGTGATAATTTCCTTAATATCAGTAATACCCACGAAAGAAGTCAAGTAGGTGAAACTTACATGCACCCACACACAATGAGCATGACACTCCATGAGTGCAGAGAGTCTTATAACTAGTAATTATATAAGTAATTTCTCATATCATTTCTTCCAAACAAACTCTTTTTTGCTAATCCCTCTTCTTACCCAATCCCCCTCTTTTTTCCTAATCTTTTTTAAATGTTATGCACCTCTTATCCCCTATCATTGCTTAACCGCTCAAAATCTTATTCGACCGCCTAATGAGCCACAAGTGACACGATAAATTTGACAAAGGCAAAATAAAAGCCAAATTTTGGCACCAAAAATGATTTTTGGTTCATGGTAGGCTTGCTTACCAAAATAGGGCCTAGAAAAACCTAGAAATGAAAGACGTCAAGCACAATTGACTCTCTTCCTTCATTTATTATGAAACAATTCCCTATAGCTCCATATATACAAAATCGTTACATCAACCTTCATCTAGATGGGGCTTGGAATGAAGGCCGTGCTTGGAGTGGTCTAGGATTTACGGCCAGTCTTTCGGATGGTTCTTTGATTGTCCAAGTCTCAACCTCATGCTACAATTATAGCCCCTTGCAAATTAAGCTATGAGCAATTCTCTTGGTTATTAAAATAATCATTGCATCATAATTTCACTGCCGCATATATGTTCACTAATTATTTAAATGCTATAATGCAGATTTGAGGGATGAGTGAGGGCCATTGCGTTAATACTTTTGTTATTGTTAAACCTTAGACAAGAGAGTTTAAAGTTTTCATGTTACAAGATATTGAAAGTTTTGCACAAGAACGTACAGCTTGCCCATTGCTTAACTAAGCGAACCTTAACAACTTGCATACATCACCAAGTTACGGGAGAATGAATTTTGCAGAGAGGTTATCCAGATCTTTATATTCCTCATAGCTCTATTTTAGGGTGGTGTTTTTGTGTTGTGGTATTAATATTTATATTGTCACTCTTTAATTAATTATTGAAGTTCCTCTTAAAAAGAATAAAAAATAAAAATAGAGTCAACCGTCTCAAATACGATCGAAGTCGTCGCCTATCCGAAACCAAAACCCTCTTCCCTTTCCACAGAAGAAGAAGAGTCTTCTGAGATCCACAGATTTCTGATCGAAGTCACCCCCACCCTCTACAATGGCGATCTCCACATTCTCTCTCCTCCTTACCCTCTTCTCTCTCATCGCCCTCACCACCTCCTCCGCCGACGACCTCGTCGCCGATCTCCTCACCCTCCAATCCCAATCCCCCTCCGGCGTCATCCACCTCTCCGACCGCCTCATCTCCCGCTTCCTCACCTCCACCCCAACCCCTCGCCCCTTCTCCCTCCTCCTCTTCTTCGACGCCCAACAACTCCACGACAAATCCGAGCTCAAACTCAAACCCTTGAAATCGGAATTCTTCCTCCTCGCCTCCTCCTTCATCCAAAACAACCAAAACCCAAATCCAAACCCGCCCCACCTCTTCTTCTGTGACCTCGAGTTCAGAGAATCCCAATCCTCCTTCGCCCTCTTCGGCGTCAACTCCCTCCCCCACATCCGCCTCGTCCCTTCCACCGCCCGCGATCTCAAAGCCGATTCGATCCAAATGGACGCCGGAGATTTCTCCCGCCTCGCCGAGTCCATGGCCGAGTTCGTCGAGTCGAAAACCCAGCTCACCGTGGGCCCCATTCATCGTCCTCCCATTATCTCCAAGAAACAAATTTTCGTCATGGTTGCTGGTTTGTTGATTTTGCTGCCTTTTGTTGTGAAAAGAGTGATTGCAGGCGAAACCCTATTGCACGATTCGAAATTGTGGCTATCTGGGGCTGTGTTCATTTACTTTTTTAGTGTTTCTGGTGCTATGCATAATATAATTAGGCATATGCCCATGTTTATGGTGGACCGTGAGGATCCGTCGAAGCTGGTTTTCTTTTACCAGGGGTCAGGGATGCAGCTGGGAGCTGAGGGGTTTGCGGTTGGGTTTTTGTATACTGTTGTGGGGTTGTTGCTGGCGTTTGTGACTCATGTTCTTGTGAGGGTTAGGAATGTGAATGTGCAGAGGGTGGTTATGATTGTGGCGCTGTTCGTTTCGTTTTGGGCGGTGAAGAAGGTGGTGTTCTTGGATAATTGGAAGACGGGTTACGGGATTCACATGTATTGGCCTTCGAGTTGGCAGTGAAACAACAGTGCTTTGGAAGCAGGATAGGTCGCAAAATAAGTTCAGATTAGTTGGTAATTTGATGAGTGCTTGTTTTTTCCTCAAAACTTTTGTGAGGTCCAATTTGAATGTGAACTCATGCTATTTTATGTAATGCAATACTCAGTTTTGTTGTTGGAGATATTAGGCCAAGATCTTGCTTTTGTGATGAATTCCGCAATGCAGTGGTGCTGTGTTTGTTTTTTGTTTCTCTATGTAGTTTTGTTTGAATGAAACCCTTTCATTTGTATCTAGCTATGTAAGGCACCTTCTTTTCCCAACTAGCTATGTGGTCCCTTAGGCAATAAGTTGTAAGTCAAAATTTCTGGTAGATCATGATCTGACATGTTTTTGTGACTTTATCTATAACAACTATGTTTCCCCCCGTCTTTCGACTGGGTTTCTTCGTTGATTCGTTCTGTTTTGAGGATGTTGAGGTTGTGACGGATCAAGAATTATCCCTCCATTCTTGTCCCCTTACCCCTTGGTTTTGTCATTCTTCTAATGAAATGTTCCACTAGTTTTAATGGAAAAAGTAGCAACCTCCTAAAGATACCAAATTCGGCTATTGCAAAGTGGCACGTCGTACCACAACCTTATGAGTCATTCGCAGTAGAAACCTTTCCAGTTATGCACATAAATAAAAGTATATAATGGCAACATTATCCATGCATGGAAACTCGACCTGAAGTGTAAATAGTGCTGTTCAAGGCGGAATTTACATTCCCTCTCGATCTTACAAGTTTTGAGTTCACTATCCTTGTTTAACCATGCCCAAACAACAACATAAAGGTTGAAAAGTCGCCAAAGATTACACCCTCATAGTGTGTTACTGATGCTGCCGCGAATTGATCTCTATGAATGAACTATGAAGCACCAGCACACCTATCTAGTCGCCATACTTGTGTCGGACACGCGACATATCGGGGAATGCTCTGGACATGCCAAGTTACGTGACCTATTAGTTTTATTACTTCTATTAGTCAGGGACACGGTGACACGCATGTCTCAAGTTAGACACAGGTAGGGACACAGCAGATGTTTCTAGTGTAACTACTGTTCTAACTATTGTAATCTGTTGCAGGTGTTTCTCAACGTTAATGAAGTTTTGTAGATCCCTTTATGCACTGTTGGATTGCGTGAAATAGATTAATTGAAATATTCGGATACTGCAGTTGTAAGCTCGTTGTTCACTCGATTTCCATGGTTGTTGCTAGTGCGATTGACTCCAAACCCAGTGGGATTATTATGTTATTTTCTAGTACACATTTTGTTTTCTTTTGTTGGATTCCTTCGTATTACATTGAGAAACTAAAAATTACGGGGATGGTACATAACTGATTAAGGACTCGACCAAAATTATTCTGGGCTAGAGGGTACCTTTGCAACTTGCAAGCATGAAATTTCTTGATTTTATTGTTCTTGCATCAGGGAAAAAAGGGTGAAAATTAAGGCTTGAAAGCAATTGAATTATGACATATTGGAGAGTTGTATTACTGGGAATTCGCTAGTCAATTACTATGTATGCTTTGACAAACAACAACATTTTTAGCATGCGCACAGCTCTAGTATAAGTGTAGTAATTTATTGGCCATACTCATGTACTTGTTCAGAGTGCACAACTATCTTCAAGCATGAGCGTTTTCCCACTTCAGTAAGCATTTTTTTCCCACTTAACTTATGCCTTTTGAGAATGTGCACTTACCTGAAGCAACAATTTTCCAGGAGCAAATATTTTTCCGCTATTTCTGTTGTTAGGCTTTAACATATGTGTTCTACCTCCTTTCTTTTCTACAAACAACTGCATTTCCACGTCCTGAAAACCAGGTTGCTTTCAATTTATTCCTGGTTTGGTATATTTTTATTGACAGTATAACAATATACCTTTCTTCCATATTGCAAGGTTTTGTTTTGACTTTCCGGATGAAAATATTGCCGTTCTTTATAGAGAAAATTTGCTAGCATTGTTTACAAATCAAAAACTAAATGACTACCTGGCGTATTTTCCTTAGATATTTCTCGCTTGATAGCCTTCTGTATATCCTTTTTGTAGTACCATATGATAACTATCACGGGGCCGCGACTGTCTAGTGTCAAGTCCTTTTTCAATACTTGATTACCCGTGGCGGCTTCTTAACTGTTTGAAAGAAGGGAGTTACCAGTGATGTCAGTGTTCTATCCTTTCTTCGAGGTTGAAAAATGGACGTAGAACTTGGTCATCAAATATCTCTTACTAGAACTTCAAATGTGATGAATGATGATAACTTATGTGCCCAATGCTCCCTAAAGTTTTAGCTTGTGTCCAACGCCTTCTATCTGCAGTCAGATATGCTGAACCCTAGAAGTGTTGTAAATACCAGGATACATGGTCATTTGTTTGGGTACTAAACCTGGAATCCTCCAGCATTTTAAGTGACCAGTGCGCTCATCATTATTACGCGAGTAGTGCTATACAAACAAACCTTTGTACAAAATCCTGGCAAAGCATCATGTAGTCTTTTTATGGTCATTCCATTTCATACGAAGACACCAGCCCTCACTGTGGTCAATAATCTTCAAAGTGTGCTATCATAAGTATTTTGTGTGGGTTTTTCGAATAAGTTCTCTGTTCCTATGAAGTATTTTCTTAATTACATTTTTGGAAAAATGACCTTACAATAGCATTTTGTTGCTGAGGCATATAGGAGCTTTTGCTTCTCTCTACTTTAGGTGGTTATGCCAACTGACCTGTACTGGGAAATTGGAAATTGTAGATTAAGTACTTGTGGCATCTTTTGTATAGGCGGAAGCAGCAATTGGCAACACCATTAAATCAGCAGTCTGTCAGTCTGAAGTCTGAGACTCTGAACCAGGAAATGTTCGAGTCCCTTTCTTTTCTTTTCCTATGGCGTTCGTCTGGGGATCTTTTGCTAACTATTTAGAAGCAGTTGTTATCTCCTTCTGCTAGTTGCCTGTAGTTCCTACCTATTTGCTTGCTTTTTCAACTTCTTATTTTGGTACTACTCCGAAGAGTTTAGGGCAAAGACATCGTAATACAAATTTATGCAGGGAGATCTTGTGAGGACTTTGTCGCAATTGTAATCTAGGACGATTAATCATTACCATCTACACCTAGGTCCTTCGGATACTTTTCAGGTTTGTTTTCCTTTCTGCACTTCCTTCTTTATCCCTTATTTCTACTTATTCTAACAAATGAAGTTATTTTGTTTGTCTAAAATATGGGGGAAACTGTTTGGCCAAGTAAACCAGAATTGAATCTCTCCCTCTTCATTCATTGGATCTGCTCTCCCCCTTCTCTCTTTCTGTAAGTAGACCTTGCACTATCTCGAATCCTTTTTTTCCCGTTGGTTTCCTTTCAGTCTCTTTGTTTCTTTGTGTCTCTGGGCTACTAGAAAGAAATTAAAAAGCATTGGTCTTGTGATTCCAATTGATATGCTATTGTTATCTTGCACAAATCCTTATATTTTGGTGATTAACTCATAAGTCTTACCCCTCACCTTTGAACTGATCCAATTAAAACATCAGGCGCCCTGGATCAACTTCCAATAAGGGCCCCTTATTGAACTTTTCCATGAGGACCTAGCCAATTTTCGTGTTTCCGGACCTAATTTTGACGATCCAAACCATATAACGTTTTTATCGAAAACTGATCGGAACAAGCCCTTCCGGGTATTTTTTTTATGATTTCTCGCGGGGCCCCTTAAAAACACGTTTTAAAAACATTGAGCGGTTTGAATCGTCAAAATTACCTTGGGAACAGTGAGGTCCGCATGGTAAGTTCAATAAGGGGCCCTTATTGGAAGCTCCTTGCAGGCCGTCCTATACTGAATTTCATAAGGAATACACGCTCCAGCTATAATCCTAAAGTTGGAGAGAAAGCAATGTGATTCTATTCTTTTTTGCTTCGTGGAGTCAGTAACCGTATAATATTATTACTTGTGTGAGGATTAACATTTAGGATTTTTCAGGGGATTCAAATACCCCTGCAGTCCTCAAGAAAATTAAGTTTCATGCTAGATTTATGGGGTCCTGATTCTCGAATGTATTACCCACCCCTATAACTGTGGGCATTATGCAACTCTTGGCAAATTACTGTCAAGTCTGCTGCTGTTGTTTCAACCTAGTTTGTACCTTTTCCTTTGTAATGTAGGGTGTGCCAACCTGTTCTTTGTATTTGTTTCTTCTTTCAGTAAAAATCGACCCTGTCGTTAAATTTAAAGTAACTAAAATTTGAAAAATCTGACATACATAAGAGAATAAAGTTAAATTTTGTGAACTTACAGTAATTATACATGCTCACTTGTCCTACACTTTGCTTTTGGTTCTTATTTGCTTATGTTTCCATTTTTCTTATCTTCATCTAAAATTTTCGGTAGTTGTCAAGTTTATTTACTTTCTGGTTGCCCTATATACAGCTACCAAGAACCGGAAAAGTGAAAATCGAAATTGCCTGGGACAACTCATACCCCCCTTTGGCTACCTGCCAGACAATGCATTGTGAATGAATAAAGTAATAAACTATGTCAAAACCGGAAAAACAAAAACACTATCTCAAAACTGCACCTGATTTAAAAATGCTCTGTATTAAAGGTTAGACAGATGAATACTCTGGCTTATGGGTCCAATATCACAAGTTGTTCCAAGTAAGTTATATATAAAAAGAAGAAGAAACCCATTGGAAAGTCTTGCGACACTACAAATGCACATGAAGTGCATGCACCATTTTCAATGTGTTGGTGGCATTTCTTAAAAACTAATGTGACGTTTGTCGTATGCTCATAATTATGTCGGCGTTACATGGCTTACCTTATTAGTTTTTCCTTGACCAAGATCATTTCAAATCTTTTGGTTATTTATACATGAAGATCTGACTAAGCCTATACCTTTAAAAAGGAGAAGAGGATATCATATTGTAAAGGCACATTTCACATGCTATTGCATTTTAAAACCCTGTGATAGCATTGTATAGTGTTAAATTATGCAAAGCAAGTTAGTTGTTATCCATTGATGCATTTCTTGCTATATTCAAAGCTACTTGATTAGTGAGCCTCGTCATAGCTATCATTAACAAATACAGATATTCCAACTTGTGTCTGATAGTGGTTGATGGTGGCCTCGTACCCAATGACTTCTTGAACCTTTGTCTGACTTATGTTTTCATCAAGTTGAATGATAAAGGATTTGAGAATCTTTTTTAGTTTCTCCTTTGTTACAATTGATGTATTCTTCAGTCTTCACCTGCTATGGGAACTTCAGATTAACCTTTTGGCTAAATGGATGCACACTTCGTATATGAAATAACTTGAGGGTGGTGTGGTGGGCTCTTAGTTGCACGAAGTGGGAGCGGGGATGGAGATGGGGGCGGGAACGGGTGTGGGGGAGCGGGTATATGTGGAAGCTCTCTAGGTTGGGAGCGGCGAGAGAATATTTAATTAATAAATTATATGTATGTTTCATATGTATATATTGTACATATATTTTACAAAAATGATTGTGACACAAACTTTGTGCCACAACCAACCACAACCCCACTCACATGGGGTGTGGGTCCCACATGG
Source organism: Gaultheria prostrata (assembly GCA_036023075.1). Taxonomy (NCBI): domain Eukaryota; kingdom Viridiplantae; phylum Streptophyta; class Magnoliopsida; order Ericales; family Ericaceae; genus Gaultheria; species Gaultheria prostrata. The sequence goes on along the minus strand of JAXBDA010000117.1, from coordinate 9,612 downwards.
GCCCCACATGCGGGCCCCACACCCCATGTGAGTGTGGTTGTGGCACGAAGTTTGTGTATGTATCATTGTTATCATTGTTCTATATTTTATAGTTGCAAAGGGAGCGCGTATATAAACATGAGTGAGAAATGACATCCTAATAGATTTTTTATGCCAAATATATGTACTAAACACGTAGATAAGTAATATAATACAAGACAAGAAAGAGAGACTCCTAAATTTTTTTCTCTGATTTTTTTCTTTTCCTTCTTCCTTGCATATATTTGAAAAAAAAAAGTGAGATTAGTGTGCAAGCTCCCATCCTATTTAGGAGCGGGTAGCTCCCGTCTAGGGAGCGCACCCATTGTAGAAGGATCCTCCTCCTAAGGGTGGGCATCCATATAAGTACATTTTGCTCTAATGGTTTCAAAGTACACAAGAGCCATAACATATATCGATCTAAAGTTCTTAACAGATACAAACTGTAGTGCACGCTGAAAGTTAATGTGCGGTCCAGATTCAAAGTATAGTGGGACCAAACCTAGAATGATATTTGTAGTGCACGCTGAAAGTTAATGTGCGGTCCAGATTCGAAGTACAGTGGGACCAAACCTAGAATGATATTGAGTCACACATGGGATAATTTCTTATGCAAATATCTGCTAATTTTCTGTGCGTAAAATTTGATACTTTGATACAACACGTGAAACCCATAAGTTTCTATATTTGTCCAAAGTTAATTTTGTATTGAATCTTGTCAATATTGCCTTGTATTAGAAATATAAAAAATTCTTCTTACTATGTAGCTCTTGACTGTTGCTTAGTCTCCTGCAGTTTATTTAAGGACACCGTGAGAAGAGAAGCTCAGTTGAGCACACTTTGCTAAAATCATGGCAACAACCCATCAGCCTTTGCTAGGCAATACTCCCACAAGAAAAACCTCTTTCTGGAAATCTCTCTGTCTGCTTCTCTCTCTAGCGGCCATCATAGGCTCAATTACTCTTGTTACAACAAGGCTAATCAATCCCACATCTTATAATCCTCTTCTATCGACCCACATTTGCGACCCGGCCCTTGATCGGGTCTCATGCTGGGACATGGTATCAGAAGTTGCATCAGGCTATATGATGCAAATGGACAGCATAGATTTACTGCAGATGTTCCTGAAAAAATCAGCATCACACATACGGGAAGCAATGGATATAGCAAGCGGTATCAGCCATCGGATTAACGACCCAAAAGAGCAAGCGGCCATAGCGGATTGCGTAGAGTTGATGGACCTTTCTATTGACAGGGTGATGGACTCTGTGCTAGCTCTTGGGATGCAAACAACCCGTTCCCATTCGGATGCCCATTCCTGGCTCAGCAGTGTACTCACCAACCACGTTACTTGTTTAGACGGGCTAAACGGGCCTGCCCAGCCCATGATGGAGCCTAAGCTGAAAGACTTGATGGCAAGAGCAAGTGCCTCTCTAGCCATGGTAGTGGCAATATCACCTCCACCTGCTGATGAGGTGGTACAGCCACTTAATGGGAGGTTTCCGAGGTGGGTCACAAGCAGGGACCGGAAGCTGTTGGAGGCTCAGGCTAAGAACATCGCATCCAATGTGGTGGTGGCTGCGGATGGGTCTGGGAACTATAAGACTGTCAGTGAAGCGGTGGCCTCGGCACCAAACAATGGGAAGACTCGCTATGTTATTTACGTGAAGGCGGGAACATACAAAGAAAATGTTCAGATAGCGAAGGGCAAGACAAATCTGATGCTCGTTGGAGATGGCATGGGTTCAACGATTATCACTGGTAGCTTGAATGTTGTGGATGGCTCAACAACATTCAATTCTGCAACAGTTGGTAAAGATCTTACTTGTTAGATAAAACTTCACATATATACATGTATGTGTGTGTTTGAATATGTACGCACAAGATAAACCTCCAAACATTGTTTTCCAATTGCGTTTTACTGATTGAGAAGGAACTAAGAATCTTCAGAACGAAAGAAAATAGATCACTACCTTTAATTTTTGTGAGGTTAGGGTTTTTTTTTTTTTTTTTTTGTACTTATTCGACTATGTATCATATGCAAGTTTGGGCAAGAGAGACTAGACCGAGCCTCAAACCTGGAAACGTGAGTGCAGTTATAGAGTATCTAATCACTGAGGCATTTCTACTCTGTCATACTTGAAATTTTTACATGAACTTTATCACTGTATAATGGTCTGGGCCATCCTGGTAAGGCCCTGTTTTCTGTTGGACTTTAATAGGCGCTAGCTGAACATGCTTGGCTCCAGAAAAATTCTGAGCCACACAAGCTGGCCAAATTTTTTAACTGTCTGAGCCTCGGGCATACCTGAAGCTAAGGCTGCGATTTGCCAGTCCCATTTTTGTTGTTCTTTTTAACGTTAGCTGCCTTTCATATAAATGAGGTTAATGTAGATGGGACCTCTTTTATACTCTTTGGACCAAAGGAGGATAATGGGTCAGCAACACCATTGTCACTTGACCCAAAATAATGGATCCACCTTTGTCGTTGGGTAGAGGCCTATTCCCTTGTATTCCAAAGCCTACAACAATTCAAAGTGGAACTGCGGGTTGTTGCCCCTTGATGTTGCGCAGCCGCTGAGGAAGGATGTTATTCAAAAATAATTGTTAGGATTCTTTGGTCTACTAGCTAGTGCATAGATAGTCGAGTGTTTTTGCACTTTTTTTTTCTTCCTGTCAAGACCTCTAAAGTTAAATCGAGTCGGATACTGGTTTCAGGTGCGGATATGTGTCTTGAAGTCGGACTCCTCCAATTCTGTCTCGAGGATATGAGGACAGACCAAAATATTCAAGTGCAGATCATTCTAGTTTAAAATGTGTTGTAGACTATAGAAAAGTTAATTACTCCTACAATGTGTTTTCAAGGAAATGTCCAAGTCCAAATAAGAGTGCACCACACAAAGTCCATAGTATCATCTGAGTGTTTTGTGTCCGAAACCAGTATTTAATACTCCCTCCGTCCCTTAATAAGTGTAGACATTTCTATTTTGGGCTGTCCCTTAATAAGTGTGTGTTTTGAAAAGTTAGTGTGTATATTTCCTATTTTGCCCTTAAAAGTAGATTCCTTTTTGAAAAGTTAGTGGGTATTATTATATTGATAAGGGTAAGTAGTGAAAAGTAGATGTAAAAATTGTAAAAGTTGATGTGAGAGAAAATAAGTTGGAATTACGAGGTAACATACTTAAAAAGGGACGGAAGGAGTATATTAGAAGTCTCTATGACATCGAGTCCTCAATGAACTTGTTATCTTGGTACTAGATTGTACAATGGCAAGGCACACAATTTCTTGTTTTTCTTCACACGAACTTACCTCCTAAGATATTTAAACTGCTACTGATAAACCTTTTTTCAAACCAATGTAGCTGTTGTTGCTGATGGATTCATAGCTCAAGACATCTGGTTCCAGAACACCGCTGGGCCACAGAAGCATCAAGCAGTGGCACTACGAGTTGGATCCGATCTATCAGTCATAAATCGTTGCCGCATCGATGCCTACCAGGACACTCTGTATACAATCAGCAATAGGCAATTCTACAGAGACTGCTATGTTATTGGCACGGTGGACTTCATATTTGGCAATGCAGCCGTAGTATTTCAAAACTGCCAAATTGTGTCCAGGAAGCCCATGAGTGGACAATTCAACACAGTAACGGCCCAAGGCCGAACTGACCTGAATCAAAACACCGGAACTTCCATCCAAAGCTGCAATATAACGGCAAGCTCTGACTTGCAGCCTGTGATAGGGACCATAAAGTCATATTTGGGCCGCCCATGGAAACAGTATGCAGTTACTGTTGTCATGCAGTCTTACATTGGCAGCCTTATGGATCCAACAGGTTGGGCACCATGGGATGGGGATTTTGCTTTGAGCACGTTGTACTATGGTGAGTACATGAACAATGGGCCCGGGGCGGGAACTAGTGAGCGTGTTACGTGGGCAGGTCATCATGTCATTACCAGTGCCGCTGTAGCTGCAAAATACACTGTTGCTCAGCTCATACAAGGAGGGTCATGGTTGCAGTCCACTGGGGTATCCTATACTCTAGGACTGTAAATTAGTCCATCCATCTTTATTATGTTTTTTCGGTCTTTTCCCTTATCTACTGTAGTTATCGGAGAGTCTCTCGTGCTCTATGCTACCTAACAATAATTTGTATGATTAGTCTGTAGCCAGTTTTAGTACTGGTGCTCCTTTATGTTCTCTTCTTGTGTCATGCAGTGGTTTCGTTTGTGCAATGAAATAACTCTAGACGTTTTGCTATGAAGGCTGCGAGACATTTTTTTTTCTCTTGTTATCTTTTTTTTTTTTTTTTGGTTTGGCATGGGGTGGTTATAATGAGCTAGTTTCTGGATTAATTGCCTTTTGCAGCTTTGGTGTATGAAAATCAGGTGATTTCCTTTTGCAGCTTCGGGTTTGTGAGATTCTGGTATATTCTTACCGGGGAAGGTAGACCTCCTGATTGATTATTAAATCTTCAGTACGTAGAATGATAATCATCATCTTTGATGTGCTGTTATGTTATTTTTTTTGAATGAAAGTTTTCTACCATGTTGACAAAAAAATTATTAATTAGTGGTGATGCTAAAAGAGAATTGGGTGCAGAGTACAAAGTTAAAATAGAAGTGCACTCATTTTGCATAAAATTTGCAGGTGGTTCTAATCACAATTGTCTAGAATATTGTGGTGGGCGTAGTAGCTTCCAAAATTGAACTATTGGACTGCTTCTTTTGTCTTATTCACATAAATCATAATAATGTCGCCCAATTAGCAATTAGTCCCGTGAGAGGATTAAATGAGAGAATGATGACTACATTTGCCGGGGGCACATTTTGAATGTATTGTCGGATGAGCTGTTCGATGTCTACTCATATTCAGAAATGGCGAATGATCTTTTGGATGCTTTGTAGGCTAAGTATCTAACTGATGATGCTACAAGTAAGGTTAAATGGAGAGAGATGAAACCTCTAGTGTCCTTGTAATGGAGAGAGATTCCAACAAGAAAAATGGTAAGCGCAAGTTCCAAGGCGAGAATGCTCCCAGTAAAGGGAGCAATCAGGATCCTACATTTGGTGGTTGATGGCGCTTTGACAAAGCTGAGCATATCAAAAGATATTGCCAACCCCTGAAAAGGAAGAAATCTGGTGGGAGACCAGGAGCATCGGAGGCATAGAATTCACGATTTGTCACTGTCATATCCGAGGCAAATGTCCTCGAGGATGCTGGAGAGTGGTGGATTGACTCAGGTGCAACAAGGCATGTCTGCAATGAGAAGTTCTTTACTGACTATGATGATGATATTGTTCTCTACATGGGAAGTATGACGACCGCTTCTGCCAAGGGAAAAGGCAACGTGAACTTGGTGTTCACTTTTGGCAAAACGTTGACGCTTACCGACGTGTATCATGTACATGAAGTTAGGAAACATCTTGTATCTGGAAGCCTGCTTAAATGGCATGGCTTCAAGTTAGTGTTTGAGTCAGACAAGTTTGTTATGTCTAAGAATGATGCTTTTGTTGGAAAAGAGCTACGTGTATGAGAGCATGTTTAAGCTAACATTAATAATACAGTTTAAGGCTAGCTATATGTACGAAGAGATGTTCAAACATAATATATATATATATATATATATATTTTTTTTTTTTTTTGGTAAATGAATCATTTTATACCCAACCAATCAAAATAATCCAACGGGTAAGATACCCACAATACAGACTAATGTACAAAGGAAAAGGAAATCCTACTACAAACAACCTCTACCACAATAAACCGTGCTAAACAACGGTCCCCAAAATTCTACTAGAGAGATGCCATTGACTACACAGTCTTTGGTTTGCAAGAGTATTCGGAAACTGTGGCCAAGTACAAACTCTCGATCTAATATGTTCATCAATGCAAGACAAAACCTCTATAGAACTCCTCGGAGTTCCTACAAAACCTCGAGAATTTCTTTCAATCCAAATGAAATAAACTCCTGCAGCCAAAGCCAATTTGAACAGCAAGGAGGCAAAAGTTTTGCCCCTACAGAAACCAATAGCCCAAACAACCTCAGCATCCCACTCCTCAGCCCCACTCTGCACTTGGAATCTAGATACAATGACTTGCCAAATACTGCTGGAAAAACTGCAAGCAAAAAATAAATGTTGCAATGTCTCTTCATGTTGGGAACAGTAAACACAGTCAGGATCAATCGCCATTCCCCATCTTCTAAGTCTATCCTTAGTGGACAGCCTTTTCAAACATGTTAACCACATAATAAATGCCCACTTAGGGACATTTATAGAGAACCAAATGAGAGAGGCCCACTCAACCTTCTCCCTTTTATGCCTTAAGGCCTCCCAGGTATGCTTAGACGTATAAAGCGCACTAGGAGATATTGTCCAGATTACATCATCAACCCTTTCACTCTGAGGCTGAATAGATGCTGGAATGGAATTTTGAATTTGTAATAGCAACATATTCCTTGGTCTAGGCCAGTGCCATTCACCATTAAGAATAACAGAACTTACCTTTGCAAATATTGCTCTACCAAGATTAGACCGAGTCCTTCACTATTGTACTATTAGATTTAACAGGCCTGTGTTCAAACATAATATTTATAACACAGTTACTATTTCTGCTTATATGCCTGATTCACTTTCTCACTAGCATAATTCTTTTTCTCTATAGCATAATTCTTGGGGACATATCAATATTACGAACATGAATACTATGGTTAAATTAGATTTAATTTATATATATATTGAAAATTGCATAGTGTGCATGCACACTATGATTAACCTTGTGTATTGAATAGTGATTTTTGGAAAATCTAGCAACATAGATTCCATGTATGTTCCACTGTGACTTGCAATATGAGTATATCGTTATGACTTCATATATCATGTATGACCTCCTGTATCACTTTTTGAATCATTTTTCTAATTTTTAAGCGTGTTATTTATGTGATCTTCCGTTTATTTAGTTTATGATTAGATTGGTCACATGTATCTTTATATATGTATATCTAATTCATACATAAACAGGGCCAGCCTTGGCATTTTGGTTGCTCTAGCCGAACCCCGAGCTTGGTTGCCCTCGTACTAGTAAGTCATAAAAAAAAAAAAACTATACAAGTAAAGGAATAAAGCAAATTAAATCGAGGTTATATTATGTTTTTAGCTTGAATAACATAAAACAAGAAAATTCAAAATCAAAATGTAACCCCGGTTAATCGGTTATGGTGCTTTTATGATTAGCAGGGTCCCAATTGGGGAGTTTCTGGAGTTGGGATTTCGGAATAATAGAGAGAATCGTTGAAATGGGTTTTGCCATTTTAGGCTTTGGCTGAAACGGGTTTTGTCATTTTTGGGCCTTTTATATTTTAAACTCTATTGGCTTAAACGGTTAAACAATTCAGTCACTATATAAAATTAAAAAAAAAAGAGGGACGGGTCACTATATAAAATTAAAAAGAGGGACGAACGCCTGGGGTTGGATTCAATCCCCAATCGTGCAGGAGTTAGAAACCTTCAGGAGACCAACACGCCAATGTATCACTTCGATAGCAAATTGGAAACTATTTTATATTTATATATAACTTACAATTTTTTTTTTCGGATGCCCTAGCCCAAGATCTTGCCAGGCTTATGTTTGGGCCGGCCCTATACATAAATATCTCGACGATATAATAAATAATTCCATCTTCTTTTAGTTTGCATTCTATCATGTTTTATAAATGAGATTGTCACTGCAAGAAATAACATTTTTGGTGACTAAGAATTTAGTCAACCAAAGTCTATATCTAGTCGCCAAAAATCTTGGGTGACTAGCCAATAACTTGCCACTAAACCCTGATCACTGAAAGGTTTTTGTTATCAATATCATCTAGTCACAGAAAACATATATTCCGTGACTAAATTTTAGTCCTTGTTGGTATCCTATAGTGACTAATTACGTTGGTCACCACAATCTTCTTGGTCACTGAAGACAATTTTTGGTGAGCAACTACTTTGGTCACTGCAAATTTCTTGGTTACTAAAGATAATTTTTGGAACCAACTATTGGTCACCGAAAGCTATTTTCTGTGATCAAATGAGTTGGTCACCCATGGGGGCATAGCAGAAATCACTACCCTTTCCCTAGCAATAGGCTTGTCATAAAAAAAGGTGTTTTCAGCAGCCAATTTCTTGCTCTAATTTGGTCACAATATGTATCATTTTCTCAATATGCATTTTCTTGCAATGTGTGAATCTCATACTAAAACTTTTATGATTTGAATTTTCCTGTAAATAATTTTTGGGTTTCAAATTATTTAGATAATATAGTGAGGAAAATATCATTGGAACCATAAATAAAGAGTAACTCAACTCTTTATGGGGTTCTCTCTCGAAATTAAAGTAGGGATTGATTCTATAATGAGATTGAGTGACACATGGTATTGTCACGGATATTTCTAAATAAAATACATTTATTATAGAGTGTTGAAAGTTATGATTGTCTGGAGAATCATATGATGACTACCATGATATATAGCTGTGGAAAATATTATTCTTCAAGTAATACTTGTTATTAACGTTTTGCAAGGATATAATATTGAAAACATTGAATAGAGATGAGACTAAGCTCAGTTGATTTGATTACTCCTAGTGGAAACCCCAATTGAGGTAATTAAATAATCATCCTTTTTTTGGGCATTTTGTACGTTTTCATCCCGATCACTATTCATAGTTATGTTTTCATCCTCTTAAAGTGTGGTTTACTGGTTTTACCCTTGTGACATATATACTCAAAATAAAAAAGGTATTTCCGGAAATTATGGTATTTGAAAAGGTGAGATGATTTGAAATTATGGAGATTTGGTAATTATCTAGTATATATGATTTTCTAAAATAATGGGATTGCATTAATATCCAGTAACGTTAATTGTGGGCTTTTTGAATTTTTGAGGGAAATCAAATTGTAGGATGATCTTCCTCCACCTTCCATAAATAACAGGATCTAGAGTATTTCGTACCATGATTTACCATGTTTTCTGTAACATACATAGTATGTTTTTATCATGATTGCTGAGTGCAGGATCATTTGTCTCATATTAACCTGTTTCTTTTTATTTATGATAAAAATAGTCTAATGACTTGGAATTATGGTAAAAATTGTTGAATTAACGAATGACAGTTACTTCCTTCCTTTTAGGGATTTTCAAAATTTGAATTGCATGTCAATTACTTATCTTTCAAATTTGCTTGAAAGATAATGCCTAAAATTAAGGAAATTTTGAATTGGGAGGTGTATAATTCACTTACCTAAAATCAAGGAATTTTTGAAATTGTGTAGATTCAAAATTAGAGGATGATATTGTTTCCAAAATAACAAAATAAATCTCCGTTTTATGGCAAAAAACGCGTAATGACCTGTAATCATGGTAATAATTATTGAATTAATATTTTAAATCATGGTAAAAAAATAGCAAAAACCATGGTAAACAAAGAAGGGCCACTTAGTCAAAAATCCAAAACATTTGACATTTTTAAAGGGAAGGACAAGAAACTTTTGCAATCAAACATAAAGACAAGGGTGATGCATGATTACTAAAATACCCTCATGCAAAACTAGTT